>PVLC010033606.1:0-17283 GCA_004027655.1 Graphiurus murinus | reverse complement strand
GGGAGTAGAGAGGATGCTTCAAATCAATTGCTGAGATATAAAAGGTAAAGAAGAGGTTGATAACAAACTTTGATATTACTCATAATAGTAAACCCAAAGTTAACTGGCAAAAGAGAAGAAATTAAGTTATATAAAGTTGTTGATGTAAAGGAAGTAACTAGAACAAAAATATCTTTCTACATGCTCCCCCTCAAAAAAAAACCTATAAAAGATATAAGTAAATAAAATAAACCATATTGTGAAAATTATTTATATGAAGCATAGCATGCTTATAAAATAATATTCACAGAAAGAAAGCTAAATATAATAAATTAATTGTCATGGGCTTAATATGCCTATTTTTTAAAAAAATCTAGCTTCTTTAAGAAAATAAATTTTATACTCTGTCAGAAATAAGAGATATATAGATAGACCAAAATAAAACTAAGAAGTCAAAAATAAAATAGATTAAAACAAATTTAAGAAGCCAGGTGTGGTAGCACATGCTTGTAATACCAGTACTTGAGAGGATGAGACAGAAGGATCACAGGTTCCAGGACAGCTTCAGCAAGTAGTGAGACTCTCATCAACCTAGTGACACCCTGTTTCCAAATAAAAAATAAAATCAACGTGGGGGTGTAGCTCACAGGGAGAATGCCTCTGGGTTCAATTCCCAGTACCCCCCCCACAAATTTCATTTTTCATAGAGCACATTTACATCACACCCAGAAGAAACTTACCCCCATTTGCAACCAACCTCAGTTTCCCTTCAACCCTCTAGTCCTAGACAACCACCAAAAGGTACACCTTTTGTTTATAGACTTGTTTATCCTGTATATTTCATATCAGTAAAATCACATAATATGTGCTCTTTTGTAGTTTCCTTCTTTCACTTAACACAATGCTTCTAAGACTTATCCATTTATAGCATGGATCAGCATCCCAGTCTTTTTTATTGCCAAGCAATATTCCATTGTGTGGATAATTCACTGCATCTATGGTGGTGCACTTCTGTGAATATACTAAAAACCATTGCATTCTATACCTTACATAGGTTAATCATTTGGTATGCCAATCATATCTTAACAAAGTGGCTATCAAAAAACAAATTAAATAAATCAGTGTTCACACATAATCTTTATATCAGATATTTTGTTGGTTATGTGGTATAGGCTTTTAAAATGTTATTAAATATTGTCCACTTCATGTGTCCTAGATTGAGTTAGTTAGTTTCTCGTCTTTCTTGCATTTAATATAGTAGGACATTGAATGATAAAACCAGGAGAAATTAGACAACTTGGTGACTCTGTTTATCTTTTTTGATGTAAAATTATTACTTCTCATCTGCAAATGTTATTTTATTAGTGCATAGAATATCCATGCATTTGTCTCTATTTTGGGACACAAATACACACATGTACACATATACATATGCACATGCTCAATAAATTCCATAGAATAATAATTTATTCAAGAAAATACAAAATATAAAACACTTTAAAAATATTTATACCCCCAATTTTAAAATTGTAACTAAGCAAACATTGGTAAAAGAAAAACAAAATTATAAAAAAAGTTTGAGAAAATAATAGCATGCAAAATCTGTGAAATAAAGCTAAAGAATTTGTCAAAAAAAATAGCATCAAAGCATGCAATACTTAGATTGATAAAAATTTGAAATTAGGATCGTCTGTTTCTAAATCCCATTTGCATCTGTCTATACTATTCTCCCATCCTCTTCAAACTTGTTCCTGATCACTGTAGGTCTCAGATTATACTCCTTTTCTACCTGGTCCCTCCCTCCTTCCTTCCCTCTCTTCCTTCCTTTTTCTCATATCTCTGACCTCACATACCCCACCTACAAGGAGACCTTCAAGTTGCTAAATTTAGAGAACTGCTCATGCATAGTTTGTTGACTGTTTAGCAATCAAGGGCTGTTTGAGTAGATCAACCCCATGAATTGAAAATGAACACTGATTCTTATTATCTGCCCCATGTGCTTGATTCTATTTTCATAATCCCAGAAATCCCCTTGAAGACACTTTGGTTCTTGCATTCTAGGGGAATTAGATAGCCTGAAGAAGGCTGAGGTCCTCCTTCAGTTGCCTGCTGATTCAAGCCATAAATAAGTGAGGGATAACACAGAAGAATGTTTACTGAAAGCCTCTCTCTACCTCATAGAAACACCTGGAGTTTTGTTTCTGTCTCATATCCCTTTACACTAAAGGTAAAATTTAACCTTTAACGCTTTCTTCATTATTGGCAACCAGCATCATAACAAAAATTATCATTTCCTAGTATATGAATCTATATTATATTATATTATATAGAAGAATTCCAGAAGCCAGGATTGCAAAACACCATACCAGCCAGTACTCAAACTTTCTACTATTTCCTAGGCTCCCCTTTTCTTCTCTTCAATCTTTCCTCCTCCTTTCTTTCTGCTATCATGGGATTTCCAAATTCATCTTGCTATATGATAAAGAAAAGCATACCCTTCCCATCCCTCTATGCCAACTTTATAACTCTGACACTTATTAAAATTTACACTTATTTTCCTCCAAAATTATTAACTCTTCTAGTGGATTCTGTTAGAGTTATAAACATTTCCCACATTATTAACCCTATAAGATGCAAGATAACTAATGGGCTATAGACTTAGATAGGACAAGATCCAGACAGGAGGCAGATAAAAATAGCTAGTGGTCATTTGTATTAGTGGTATTATTTGATGATGACCAATGTATTCACAAAGGGTATGTTCTATTGATGTAAAAATAAGCCTAGATGTCTTATTCTTCATGCACTTGATATGACTGTTTGCATGCATATAGGAAAAGTTAGGGAAAGAGGGGAAACCATCATCATATGTATCATTGACTTGGCCACTGCAATTCAGTTGGTGCTCAACCTCACCAGAGACTCTTAAAAAGTCATGAAATGAACCTTAGACATATCTTGTGGGGAAAACAGGAGCACAAATACATCTAGTGGTGAAAGGAGGCCCTTCATTAATTCCTTGTGCTTCTCATTTGCACATATTTGAGCATCCAGCAGGTTCTCTCACTGTTGTCTCATCACTCAGTGACGCAGGATCCCCTGAACAGGAATAGAGCAGTAGGTGTCCCAGGCTGCAAAGAGGTGCTATACCGTTGCTGGTGGAAGTCAGCTTAGATCCAGACTGTGTGGCTGACACTGGAGGAAGAAATGTGGTGGAAAGGATTTGATGCCCTGGTGATGTTCAGTCAGGTATCCAGCCAGGAGTCTTGGTCAGGAAGAAACAAATTAGGCTGCCATCTTCCGATTTGACCTTTCAGAGTATTTTGACTAAAATCAGGTACCTATGAGCTATATCATAGAGATCTATGGTTTTTATAGCCTGGATTGACTTCATAAATTAGGGAACATGAGACCATCATTTTCCTCTGCCAAGATCTGGTGATAATCATTCTTTTTTTTTTTTTTTTTTTTTGCGGTACTGGGGATTGAACTCAGGGGCATTCTACCTCTGAGCTATACCCTCAGCCCTATTTTTTATTCTTTATTTTGAAACAGGGCCTCACTAAGTAGCTGGGCTGGCCGTGAACCTGGATCCTCTGGTCTCAGCCTCCCAAATGCTGGGATTACAAGCCTGCACCACCACGCCCGACCGATAATCATTCTTATCATAAAAGTTTCACCAACGTCATCCATTTTGCTCAGATGTGCATTTGTAGATTAATATCACAATCTCTATACTTTTGCTTTTGCACTTTATTAGTTTTAAAACTTGTTCACTCTTTTAATACCTATGCATTCATCACCCACTAGTGACTAGAATTAGTTACTGAAAAAGGTAGTGGTCAGGAGACAAGTTTTCACAGATGCCACCAACTTGAAGGAAATTTAAAATTAAGCATGCATTTCCAGGACAAACATGATGAGTTATGGGACATCTCAGTGGGGCCCTACTCCAGTTCAGGATATCAGAAAATCTGAGAAGGAAGTGATATCTTAGACACATTAGAAGGATAAGTAAGAACTGACGAAGAAGGTGAAGAAGGACTCAAAGGATATCCAGGTGGTGGCACCTCCATGAGGTCAACAGAACAAATCATTGCAACTATACAAATGAGGAAACTGAGCTCAAGCCTGATCCAGATCACCTTGGTGAAGTGACAGAATTTAAGGGAAAAGCCAGACAATTTTTGTTTTATGAACATCATCCAGTCACCTGCTCCTCTCAAGAGTAAATGGGATTTAATTGCATTTGCATTAAATTAAAAAAAAAAAAAAAAACCTCATGGCTAACTCAGCTGTGACTGATTGTGATATCAGCAGCAGGGCACCTGGGTACAGCATACCTCTGGGGCTAAGTCTGGTCTGTGAGTCTATCAACTTTTCTATTGGAATCCCCTTTCTTTGTGTTAGTTTTTGCCATGTCTGCCTGACAAAAACTCAAGCCATTAGTAAAATCATAGTTAATTTTCAGAAGCTGAAATATTCCTGTCCTGACCTCCAGGAGGCCACAGTTTTCCAGAAAATATCTTCCCGATAATCTTATGTATCAATACTTTTACTTCTATGTAGTGGCCGTCAATCCCGGAAAGGCCTCCTTATTGTTGAGTTAGTTCCTAGGTAAAAAGAACTAATGTTGAAGTGGAACTGTATAGGTACTGTGTTAAAATGTCTTTTAAAAACTTGCAGAAATATGGAAGAAAACGTGTCTTCATTCAGCCGGTGTCTGGGGCAGAATGGAATTCTAGTGGCTCGAGTTGCAGGGAGTGGGTTTTGCTCAGCTTACCTAGGGACCTTTGGAATTGCCAATGCTGCCCCTCATGGCTACAGTGTGAGTTGCAGGCATAGTGAGCTCTATTCCAAAGTAGTTGTAGGAGACTATAGGTTATCAACTGTCAGATATGTTGTGCAAGAAGTTTAATATTGAATGGAAAGTGAAACTAGAGAACTCAACGAAAAGGTGATACACACACACACACACACACAATGGAATTTTATTCAGCAATAAAGAACAAAAGTATGTCATTTGCAGAGAAACAGATGGAACTAGAGAATATTATGGTAAGTGAGATAAACCAGGCTCAGAAAGACGGGGGTCATATGTTTTCTTTCCTATGTGCAAGCTAGGATAAAACTAAGAAGCATAAAGGACTTCAGTCAAATGAAGATAGAAAACAATAAAATAGTGGAAGGGGATTGGAGAAAGGAAGTAAGGAGGGAAAAATGAGGACTGAGGAAGTGAACAGTTCAAATAAGGTTACCTCCATTCAAGGTTTCACTACCAATCTCATTAACCTGTATGGAGAGGGGGGAGTGTGTATAGAGGAAAACACACCAGGCAATGTGTGCGTGTAAGTTTGTATCTCTTTGAATCTTACTATGATGAATAATTAATTCACATCAATTAAAAAGAAAGGTTCTAACCTGATGGTTACCTTGTCTTTTTTGCATTTTGTCCTCCTGCCAAATAAGCTCATTCCGACCATCACAGAGTTCTCTGAACTCTTAGTAGGACATTTCCTAAATGCCTGTGGTTCTAGACTTCAGACATTTCTCTCCTGTATATTAAAATATATAATATCCAATGTCTGGCTATCTCAAAATCTTCATAAAGGTTCTGGTATATGACAAATCACAATCTTACCAGTCAAACAAATGTTAATATTTGTCCTTGGAGAAATTATAGAATAACAGAGGGCTTTGATGCCTTCATTCTCAAAGACAGAAACACAGAATGTTTGAAACAAAATAGCACGATGTCTTCCAACCATATGGAAAAAAATGTGTAGATACTATGAGCCAGTATACCCAGTTTCAGCTCCAGATCTCTACCTCAGAAACTGGGTGATTTTATGAAAAGATCAGCTTTTCTAGAGACAGAGAAAAGAGGACAGGGAGAAAAACGGATTGTGTTAGGTATGAGAATCCCTTCCAGTACAGATGGGGGATAGGGAATATTGTCAACACTTGCTGAAAATTAGTCTTCAGAGGTGGGTTGGTGTCAGACTACAAAATATATTGAATGGCTTATGAGGAATTTGACCTTGGTCTGGGGTAAAGCGTGTTTACAGTGAGGATTGTCCAGCAACATAGTAGCATGATCAAAACAGCTTTTGACAAAAGACAGAAAGAAAAGACACTTTGGATGTGGAGGGACAGATTTTTCTTGACAGAGACTGGGATGAGAGATGGGTGAGGATACTCCAGCCCCAGTGAGGGGTGAGAAGTCCTGACTTGGGACAGTAACAGCGTAGGAGATAGTGCTAACAGTTGTGTGGTTGTGAGAATATAAGGAATATGGAGTAGTTGCAGGGCAAGAGTCAGGCGATAGTTCAATGCTAGTCTAAGATATCCAGGTTGGATTTTCAGCAATGTTTTAGGGAGGAAGTAGAGTACTCTGGTTAAGACTACAAGGTTGGTACAAAACTCATTTGAATTTGAATTTTGGCTCTGCTCTTTAATAAATACATGAAATTAGGAAGGAATGTCTCTTGTGAGTCTGTTTCTTCTCTTCTAGTATGAGAATGACAATAGTAACTACTTTATAGAACTACTCTGAGGATGCAATAAGAAAGTTCATAAAGGACTTGAGCAAAGAATTCAGCACACGAAACATGATCAATCAACATTAAGTATATTTTGTTAACTATTGGATAATATTTGGAGGATATAAAGTAAAATGAGTTTGAAAATAACATTTTCCAGAAGTCAAATTTACTTAGGCAGGCAGGCATTATGGTGCATGCTTGTAATCTCAGTACTTTTGGGAACTGAGACAGGAGAATTGCAGGCTCATGGCCAGCCTCGGCAACTTAGTGAGGCCCTCCACAACTTAGAGCTACCCTGCTTTAAAACTAAAAATAAAAAATAGGGTTGAGGGTGTAGCTCAGAAGTAGAATGTCCCTGAGTTTGATCCCCAAAAACACACAAACACAGGCAATCATGCACACCACACACAAAACTTGCTTAGGCAAAATCTGGGATTTTTTTTTTTTTTTGCTATTAGAACTCTGAGATGACAAAACCAAGAGTTTGACAGTCACAGGGCCTGCTTCCCTCTTTATTCCTGTTTTTCTTTTGCCCAGTTTTGGCCCTTGGAAGGCTTTGTCCCCACAAGGAGGATCAGGGTTGGGGTATTCTCTGTCTGAACATCTCTGCTTCACTGTAAGTGAGGGGCTGTTTGCTGGAAGAACAGCACTTAAGATTTTCCAGGAAATGATTCAGATTGGCCAGAGGTGGCCAGATGTTCACTTTGGGGACACTCAATTTGTACCACAGATTGGATAGAAGGATAAGACCTCAATTGTTGGAGTGGAGGAAGAAGCCATACATAAGTGCTAATTCTGGAAACTTTTGCAGAGCCAGCCTTATGAGTTTACCTGAGATTTTTTCATGCCAGGTTGCACATACCTTCTTTGCCTTAGCTCTCTTTGCTGGGCATAGGACCTGGGAAAGGCAGAGTCCTCCCTCCCCTTCCTTACCACTTTATCACCCCATAGTGCTCCCATTACAGGCTCACTTGCTCATATGACGTTCCCAAGCCTTGGGCGGCACCGGTCTGAGCATGCCGTCTTTGCCTGGGCTGGCCACTCTGCCACTACTCGAGATTCTGGGCAGAGTTGCGAATGAACACATTTCAAATGCTATCAATATTTTATGAATTTCCATCCACTTACTTTAATGGGGAACTGTAAAAGCATTTAACCATATTACACCCCATCTCTCAGGCACTGCATTATTCCAACAGAGCTATTTTATTAGAGTCAACCACCAGGGTAGCTGGGATAGCTTCACTTCTTCCCTTCACTGGTCCATCTGCATATATGTGGGTCTGTTTGTCTGTCTGCTGAGCAATCTCCCACCTACATGTACTTATCCAATATAATCAGCTAAGAGCAGAGGGGGCATGGTCTTGGTGAGACCTGTGTCCACTCACCAGTATGCTAAGAAGTGTTTCATCTCCTGTCCTTGCTTGCTTAACAAGATTTAAGATTTAGAAAGACTCTTGTTTTATGGGTTGCTCTTGGGTTCTCATCTGAATCATTCACTCTCTTGTCTTCGAGGGAAGGAACAGTCTCAAGAAAGCGTCTTACCTGAAGTTTGAATACCTGAAATTATTGGCCATGTGCCCAGGCATTGAGGTCTGATGGACTTGAGGTTCACAGTTCCATTCCATCACTTCCTCTAGGATCTTGGGCAAATTACTTGACCTCAAAGAGCCACCACTGCAAAAAGAGGGACTTCGTATATTTGGGGGATTTTGAGGATCAAATAGGGAGTACATGAGAGTGCTTACTCAAGAACCTACACAACAAAGGAATGGTAACCACAAGATTCTTGAAACTTGAAGGCTCAGAGGCCTTTCTCTACCTAAATGATGGCTGTCTGGAACTTCTGGGCTAGAACACACAGTACTTCCTATCCTGACCTATTGAAGGCAGCTTCTGTCTGCACCATATACCTGAGTGGTACTTCTCACTGGTTACAGCTTATTCTCAACCATTCTCCCCGCTCCCTCAGGATTTTGACTACCCTCACTTCCTGCTCAGTCCCTACCCAGGTGGGGTGCTGATCATCTTTGACAAGAGGTGCTGGCATCCAAATTTTGCAATCATGAACACCAAAATATCCCCTATTCCATTGAATCTAAATGGTAGGGTCTGCAAAGCAGGCTTTGATGCTACTTATCCAAATAGGCTTTTGGATGCAGAGGACAGACCTGCTAATTCACCCAGTAGGGTGTGAATCTATAATGGAGAGGAAGCATGGGTTCAGATATACTTCATCTTTCAAAAGAGTGAGCTGCTGTTATGGTTAGGTATGGAACATCCCCTAGAAAGCCCATACGTTAATGTTCAGAGTTTATATGATTAAATCAAGAGGGTTGTAATCTTATCAGTAGAAAATCCATTCCATTGTTATGCACTTACTGGATGCTAATCTACCTAGGCCTGTGGGGTGTGTCTAGAGAAGGTAGGTCCCCAGGGGTGTGGTCTTGGGGACTGACTGTGCTTTTGTCCTTGAATCTCCTTGCTTGTCTGTTCTCTTACTTCTGGTCTCCATGATCTGAGAACAGAGCTCTTGCTCTCTCCCTCTCTCTGCTTCACGATGCCATGCCCTGAGCTCCAACAGACCCCCACTCCAGCCTCACACACTGATTGAACCCCCAAATCTCCAAAAATTGTGAGCAAAGAAATCTTTCTTCCTCTAGCTTGTATGGTCAGTTGTTTGGAATTATAGTAGTGAGAATGTTGACTAAGAGAGCTGACCATCAAAGAAATGAAGCCTGATGAATGTCAGGTGTTACCATGGAGATTAGCAACTTCTCTTCCAAAGGGTATGTGTACATGTGCATGTATACGGGGTTTCCCTTCCAGGGTTAAATGCTGGGCTTGTGGCAGGATATTTTTTCTTTCTCTTAATACATCTGAAAAAGTATCAAAGAGCAGAGAATGCCAGGGAAATGGAGATGAGCCATGTTCTCAAGATGGGCACTATCAAGTGTTATAGCTACGAACATCGCAGGATGGGGTCAGAAGATGACTTAGATGACAGACGAATGACAAATAGAGGATGGTTCTAGTTGTTTGCTATAATTGAAAGCAGAAGGTACTTTGTCAGTTTTCTGACCTCTGTGTCAAAGTCCTGGATAAATATGGGGTACACTGGGAAAGTCATGATATTCTGAGTTGATGAGTAAGGGGGACCTTAGTTGGAGCCAATCTGCTTCTTGTTGACTCCTGTTCTCATCTCTCCCAGCAGGTCTGGCTGTGCCATCTGGGTGGGACTTTTAAGCTACCCTCCCCTCCCCAGCTCCCCAAGCTCTTTTATCTTTAACATAAGAGTGAAGATCATTTCTGACAAAGAATTGAAATCAGCTGCCAAGCCCCATCAGGTGCCTGTGTTCCTCCTCTCCCTACTTCCAGCAAAAGCTTTCTCCTGTGCAGACAGAAAACACTTCAGCCTCGTGACAGCCCCTTGTCATTCTGACGCCCTGTGTCTCACTGCTGACATGATAACCGGGTCTGTGAGACAGACAGTGTTTGTCTGATGCTGGCGGCTTTGTAGTAGCATCACAAGGCTGGGATGAAGGAGGCAGGGTAGAGCTGAGAGATCCAGGAAGCTGGGGCCCTGGGGAGAGCTTTCCTCTTCTGTCCATCTCCTGCCCAGCAGGCTGACAAAGCAGCAGCAAGCCCTCTCGGTCTAGGAGAACCTCATCCCATTGTTCAAATAGTTCACCGTTAAGAAGTTTTATCTCCAGACTTGACAGTTTTCAGTCAAATATCTCATTCAACTAAATTCAACACACATTGACTGAGAAGATCATACTTTGTGCCATGCAATCATGTTAGAGGCCAAGAGATTACAAAGATGAAGAAAGAGAAAAAAGTTATAAATAGCAACCCCAATTGAGTGCATGCTATGTACTAGGTTTTGTAGCTACTCTTGTATATAAATTAACATTTAATCATCTCAGTGATACTATAGGTAAGGTATTGAGAGGCTCATATTACAGTTGAAGAAACTGAAGCTCAGAGAGGGAAAATAACTTGCTAAGTTCATACTGCTACTAAGTTATGGGTCTGGAATTCTTATCTAGGTTTTTTTGATTCCAGTATTTCTATCCTTATTTTTATGCTTTATTTTATCTGATGAGTACATCATAGCAGGCTATAAAATTAAATATATATGTTTATGAATATTATATATATGTACACATATATACATTCACTGAGGTATAATGCTATATAGACTATAATACAACAAAGTCTTATTGTCACCAAAAGGACAGAGCATAAGAGATAGCATTAATAGGCTCTGGAATAGGAGCTGGGTTTGGATTCCTTCTCCCTTTCCTAACAGCTCTGTGACACTATTACCATCTCTGAACTTCAGAATCCTCATCTGTGGCATGTAATAAGAATATCTATGCTTTGGAATTATGGTTAGAAGTGGTTAAGATAATGTATGTAAAGCGCATATAGCTAACAAGTGAGTCTTCCTTCATGCTAAGTCTTTAGATGCAACCTCTCTTGATTCGAATACCAACCTTGAACACAATACCATCATTATTTTTCTTATTTTCTGAGTGAGAAAACAGAGGCTTAAGGAAGTTAAGTAATTCATCTACTAAAGTTAATAAATTACAGTGTGGACTGCTATAAAGTCAGTTCAGTCTAGGCTCAAAAACTAACTTGGGCTCCATTGTTAGACAGTTCTACTTAGGAACTGTCTGAATGTTGCCAAGGACTACAAAGTGATCTTTTTCTTATTCCCAGAAGCCTGCCTTCTTTGACAGGAGGGAATATTAGACAACTATATCACCCTATTGACTGTATATCATTTTACTATACACAGTGTTTTGTTTGAAAATTACCGCAATATCCCCTTTTGGGAGATTAATGTATAGCTGTTATAAATATATTGAAAGAAAGCAGAGCTCTCTTAGGGGGATATTTCTTAAGCCCACGCCTCCGAGTAGAGTGGGTTCAATTACCAAAGTTGTCTTTCTAAAAGAGGTAGATTAATACCAATTAACAGGTTGAGATGGGAGTTGAGACCTTAGCCCGTTCACGGAACAAGTTGTGATTTCATGTCATCTGACACATGCGTAATTACACACACCAGGAAGCACCCGCCAATGCATGCACCACAATAAATGTGTGCGTAATTACAAGTCACCATGTACATATGCTTAATTACACATCCTACTACCTGCAGGATTAATTACATGTCATGTTACATGCACACAATCAGAAGGGGTGACATTTAATGACATTAAAAGAGCTAGGAGAACAAAAAGGAGCAATTTTTAAACAGTTGCATAATCTCTCTCTCTCTCTCTCCCTCTCTCCCTCTCTCTCTCTCTCTCTCTCCCTCCCTCCCTCCCTCCTTCCCTCGCTGGCATTAGGCATTAATTTCTACTCAATCAATCAAGAGACAATTTTAGTTTTATAATGTCTCCTGCATCTACCTTTCCATTCCATTTTCATGATTCCTAATGTCATCTTTTGCCTGATGGTCAAGGCCCACACCTGCTCGAGGTCACCATCATTCTCACCTGCATTGCTGCAGAGGTCTCTACCGGGTCTTCTGGTTCTTCCTGGGTCTCAAATGCTCTGCCACTAGCCAGGGAATCTTTGAACACTTAGTTCTAACAATCTTGATTTCCTTCTTAAAATCTTCACTGAATTCTCCAGAATGAAGCCTCGTATTCTAAGAATATACTGCAAGGTTCTAGGTGGCTGGCCCTTGTCCTTCGTCCATTTCTCTTGTCACAATCATGCTTTCTCTAAGATCCAGTGATAATGCTTTCTTGCCATTACTCCAGCATACCATAACTACTCCTACCTCAGGATAATATCCTAACATGGCTACCCTCAAATCTGTGATCCTTCCATGTCTGCTCCCCAAGTACTGAGATTACAAGTGTGCACCACCATGTCCAGTTCCTTTCTCCTTATTTAATCCGACCTAACCCGCAGATCTCACCAAAAATGCACCTTTCCCAAGAAAGCTTTCACTAATTCCTAAGATTAAGTTAGGTCCACTGTCATACACTATACTCTTTTTTCATATTTAGAATCTTCTGTGCAATGTTTTCAATTAATGCCTTCCTCAGTGAGTTCCATAAGGATGGTGTTTGAATCTATTTTCACTGTGTCCTCATTTCCTGGTAAAGCACCTGGTAGAGAGTCTTATATAAGTGGCCCTGTAGCAGGGTTGTCAAATTTAACAAATACAAATACAATATGCTCAGTTAAATTTGAATTTCAAATAAATGACAACTATGTATTAGGATAAGTATATTCCATGCAATGTTTCAGACATAGTGATAATAAAATTATTTATTATTTACTCGAAATTTGGATCAAACTAAATGACCTAGATTTTATCTGCCAACTCACCTTCATGTTGAATGAATAAATGAATGAATACATGCATTCACAATTAAATGAAGATTCAGAAGAGACTAACACTTCTTCAGCTCTGTTTTCTATCTTACCCTTATTGCACACTTCCTTTTTCCCCACATGGACAATGAAAGTCAGAGACATCTATGTCAGACTTTCATAATTCTGGTATGGAATGATAGAAACTATGGCAAAAGCCAACTCAGGGTCTCTCTGTGCCACCATCCTCTCTAGTTCCCCTCTTTGTTTCCAAAATTATCTGACCAACTAAAGTACCCCATTCTCATCCTCCAAATTCTGACTCTGTCTAGCCTAAAATTATTTTTAAAATGCCTTTTTTTGCATGCTTTTCTAGGTCTTTTGTCATCTAGTACTATCATATTTTAGGTCTGCCAGGCAGGACTGGGCTGATATTTAATGTTAATATTTAAAAAAATCAAAATCAATGCAAGAAAACCCATGATGAATAAAATATCAAAAGTTTAAGTAAAAACAGAATCAGTATTACTGATTCTTTTGCCTCTGGCTTCAATATGGCGTGGCACAAAATTTTTTATTTAAACTCTTGATATTTTTCTCATCACGGGTTTACTTGCATTGATTGTGATTTTTTTTTCCAAAAATGAAGTAGTGTGTTATTTTGATCACTGAGCATTTTTTAGAATCCCTTTAATTTTGCTCCCAAGGTGAGCACCTCACCCTAATCCCAGCCTTGATCAGTGGAGACAGCCTTTGGGAGGAAAGATGGAGTGGAGGAATAGGAAAAAGTGACACACCGAAAGCTCAGAGTTAATCCTGTAGATGAAGGAGAATGGAGAGGTTTGGAACCAGAGAGGGACACGTTTTGATTTGATCTTCATTTTATTTAGTGTGTGTATGTGTGTGTGTGTGTGTGTGTGTGTGTGTGTGTGTGTGTGTGTGTTAATGGGGGTTATTCTCCAGGGTTATTCTCCATTGAGCTTCACTCCCAGCCCTTCTTATTATTTTTTTTATTTTGAAGCAGAGTCTTACTAAGTTGCTGAGGGCCTCCCTAAGTAAGTTGCTGAGGCTGACCTTGAGCCTGTGATCCTTCTGTCTCAGCCTTCCCAGGTACTGGGATTACAGGTGTGCACCTGTAATCAAGCCCGGCACCTGATTTGATCTTTAGGGAGAGTAGTTCTGGCTGCTGCTCTGGTGTGGAGCACTGTGTTGGAGGGATTGTGGATGATGCGGGGAGACCTTGGAAGGCGGCTCGGGTGACCGGCCATGTGTAAGATGAGGAATAAAGAGCTAGTGGTGAGCCTGGGGCGAAACCAGAGCCGGTGCAGTGTGTAAGTGCTGACTGGAAGACGTACATAACCTCTCTTCACCTTTCCTTCTTGGTTATTCTTCTCTGCTGCCTCTTCTCTGTTCCGATGTGAATGTCTTGTTGGAAAAGACCAGAGAGGGAGGGAGCACAGAAAGCGGACTTGTTAGCTTCACTAACTAGGATTCTGATGACAAGGATGCTCCCTGATTTATTTGCAGACCTTCTGGGCATTTTCCCAGCCCCTACATAAATGAGTTCCCCAGGGATCCATACGTTGAATATCATACTCATTGCTCCCTGCATATATGTTCCCAGAGGTGGGCCAACAAATTCATTTTCTGAAATGATCTGGAGAAAGGCCGTGTTGTTGACACTCTCCTGTGGTATTTGTATTTCAAAAGGCAACGTGCTCAGGAATCCGTCAGCCCCATTAAAACTCATCTAGGCTTCCTATGAAAAGGAAATATCAATAATGCAGAGTCCTCAGTCCAGCAGGATTCAAATTTGACCTTCAACCTGACACTATCATGGGCTTGCTGTGTGGCCTAGAACCTGCAGCGTGGCTTTTCTGAGCTTATGTTCAGGAGGAAGCTTGCAGTCAATGAAGGAGCTTGACCTTGACCTTGACCTTTATGAACTATACTCCCTGCCTTCCCTTTCCTCTCCAAGAGGGATAATGATGCTCTTCCTTGTAAGGTTGTGATGAGATGAAAGCGTCAATCCCTGGCAAGTGCTTAAAACTTAGTAGATATTTAATGCATATTTGCTACACCCTCCTTCCAATGGTTCATTTAGTTGGATAATAGAAAATAAGGTGCTAGAAAAGAGTAGAATGCCAGTTTCTCAGCTGGTAAGAACTAAGTGCCATGGCATGCCAAGATGGGCTGATATAATGAGTAATTCTGGTGTAATATTACAGTGGTGTATACAAAATGCCAGAATTCAAAACAAGAATGAGGTGGAGTCATTCAAGCTCATTGTAGTGCCACAAAGGAAAATGTTGCTTTCTCTTGTGCCTTGGTAATATTTTTTAACTGTGTTCTTTAAAGAATAATTTTCCATCAATGATCTCTTTTGATAATTTAAGTGATAAGAAAAACGAGGCCCCAGTATATCAATGTCAGATCATTACATTATTAAACTCCTCAATTTAGATGACAAGAATAGTTATTGTGTAGAAGTCCTCTGTTATTTCTTAGTTAATAAATATAATTATTCCTTTAATATGTTTTAAAGTTGGGTCTCAAGTCAAGTGTAGTCCTAAACCATATTGTCATACACCATTTAATTTAAGAACTTTTCCCCACTTCTGTAAAGTGGGATCCATGCCTGCTTTCTTGGTGGAGTATAAAAACTGGATGAGAAAATATGCAAAAGGAACTTAGCCTAGTGTCTGATACGTGGCAAAGATTCAATAGTTATCATGAGCCAGGCCTGGTGCCACATGCCTGTTATCAATACTTGGGAGGCTGAGACTGGAGGATTTCTGGTTGGAGAACAGCTTCAGCTGTGTAGCAAGACTCTCAGCAACCTAGTGAGACCTTGCTTCAAAAAAGATAAACAAAAAAGGATTAGGGGTGTAGCTTGGAGGTATAATACCCCTGGGTTCAATCCCCAGTATTGTACCAAATTTTTAAAAAATGGCTATTGTATCATCACCATCATCACCATCACCACCACCATCATCATTATCATCATCACCATCATAATGAATAAAGTGGTTCTTTTAATCAAATATTTTTAAATTTTATACTGAAAATTTTTCTCTAAAAAATGTAAATAGGTCTTTGTTTTAACAGTGTGGCCATGTAATGGGGCTTCTGCTTTAGATTTTCTTCAAAAAATATGACATATAATAATTGACTTTTAGGTACTGATGAAACAGATGAATAAAATCACCTTCTATCTTATAAATGTACTTTTTCATAGTAAAATGAGGTTCCCAAGACTCCCACAACTTGGATTCTTGTAAAAGTTTAGCATTTTATCCCAAATCACTAAACAAAATCTTCAATCCAAATCACATTCCACCATCCTCTCAATTTTTTTTTTAAACTTAACATTGTCTTGATGGTTTCCTGAAAAATATTTAAATTTGAATCGGACTTTGCATCCTTTGGAATCTAGTTGAAATGCTTCCTTTCTTTTCCTTCTCCTTTATTCTGCCATTGGTTCGCATGTGTTCCATGAATGCAAATTCATTTTTACATCCGCAAAGGCAAAATTGAATAAGGAAGACCATCTGATATGTAGTAAGTCAAACAAAGCCTCAATGAATTTCAAAGCCAAGTACAAACTTAAGATGGGGCACGATGCAGTGGAAAGAGCTGTGAGCTCAAGTTGGACCATTTTGAAGCTGGTTTCAACTGTGCTACTACTCTGCATGACCTTGGGAAAGTCACTTAGTGTCTCCAGGTTTCTGTGTTCTCTTTGGTTAAAATAGGTATCATACTAGAAAATTAGAAATGAATCGATAATTTCAACTGAACGTAATCCTCATTGATGAATCTAAAAACATCAGTTGTGAACCCCATCAAGTATAGAAAGTAAAGCGATCTAATTTTATCTTAGTATGGGGGTATTAGACAAGAGAATTCTGGATATTATGTGTCTCAATTTCAGCAAATGACTTGGTCAAGTTTTCCCTATAATCCTTCTGGATAAGTTATAAAAATGAGTTAAATAACCAAGTAAAACAATCAAGTGAAATTCAAAGTGATGCATGAACTCTTGTACTTTATTTACAAAAAAAAATTAAGTTAAGATATAGTATCAGAAGGTGTGACGGTGATCTGAGAACATCTCATATGGCCCAGACAGTGAAGTTTTGGAGAACTAGGAGGTATAGCATCTTTCTGAGGAGAAAATGAATTTTATAAGAAAACACTTTTATAAACTGTGAAATGTTATAAACTGATGAGATGACTGATCTTAGGCAGAGGAAAGATAGAATAGTGGTTAAAATTTAGAGAGGCCTAGACTCTAGTTCTGACTTGAAATGTAGATAGTTATGTGGTCTTGGGCAAATTATCTTGCTCTTACATGCCTTGGCTTCCTCCTATGCAATATGGAAATAATAGTTCCTTTGCATGGTTGTTCTGAGGT
>PVLC010033605.1:0-17405 GCA_004027655.1 Graphiurus murinus | reverse complement strand
AACTATCAAGAACACAAACAACAACAAATGCTGGCGAGGGTGTGGAGAAGTGGGAACCCTAATACATTGTTGGTGGGATTGCAAATTAGTGCAATCACTTTGGAAAACAGTATGGAGGATCCTCAGACGAATGGGAATGATCCTACCATATGATCCAGCGATCCCTCTACTGGGTATCTACCCAAAAGAAAGGAAACCAAACTATCAGACCGACGTATGTGTATCTATGTTTATAGCTGCACTATTCACAATAGCCAAACTATGGAAGGAACCAAGATGTCCATCAACAGATGAATGGATTACAAAACTATGGGATATGTACACAATGGAATTTTACTCAGCCATAAAGAAGAACAAAATCATGTTATTTGCAAGGAAATGGAGGGAACTGGAAAACATTATGTTAAGTGAGATTAGTCAGTCACTAAAAGTTAAAAATCAAATGATCTCCCTAATATGTGGAAGCTAGGGAGAAAATGGGACATAAGAGGGACTCCAGGTGAAGGAGAATTCTTAGGTGAACAAAAAATTTGACTTAATGGAAGGTAATGGGAGGAGGGGGGACACCCTAATGAGCGTGATGTACTTACAAGATCACATCTAAGTCAATCACTAAACTGACCAGGAGATAGGGGGAGGGTGGGTGGGAATTGGGGAAGGGTTAATGAGAAATATGTGCATGGATGTCTTTACCTGTACTAGCTTGTACCCAACAAAAATGTGTAATTAACCCTGTTGTACCCAAGAAATGTATAAAAATCCATGCTAAAAAAATAAATTAATTATAAAAAAAATTTATACTTTTATTGGTGCATTGTAATTAACATCACAGTGTGTTCAAAGTGATACAAATATATCTGCACACAGCACGTGATGTTTTTCCTTCTGCATCCCACTCTGTTTCCTCTTCCTCCTTCCTTGTACATGTTAGTTAGATTCACAGTGATACCCTCATAAATTGACATAACATTATTTGAACTGTTTCCTTCATAAATTCTCGATTTCCCCTTCCCCACCTCCCTCCTATCTTTGGTTAGCATGACAATCACCAAGGATACAAACAATAAATGATGGCAAGGATGTGGAGAAATAGAAACTTTTATACACTGTTGTGGGATTGTAAATTAGTACAACCACTATGGAGATCAATTTGGAGGTTCCTCAAAAGACTAGAAATGGACCCACTATGTGGTCCAGCTATACCATTCCTTGGTATCTTTCCAAAAAGAACTAAAGCCAGAATACTACAGTGATGCCTGCATATCTATGTTTGTTACAGCACAATTTACAATAGCCAAATTATGGAACCAACAAGATGTCCATCAATAGATGAAGGGATAAAGAAGATGTGTTTTATACACACAATGGAATTCTATTCAGCCATAAAGAAAAAGAAAATTATGTAATTTGCAGGAAAATGGATGGGACTGGAGGATTTTATACAAAGTGCAATCAGGCAGTCTTAGAAAATCAAGAGTCCTATGTTTTCTCTCATATGTGGAAGGAAGAGAGAGAATAGGAAACAAATGGGACTTTGAAAAAGTATTTTCACTTACCACTCAAAGTTTTCCTTCCTTCTTTCCTTCCTTCCTTCCTTCCTTCCTTCCTTCCTTCCTTCCTTCCTTCCTTCCTCCCTCCCTCCCTCCCTCCCTCCCTCCCTCCCTTCCTTCCTTCCTTCCTTCCTTCCTTCCTTCCTTCCTTCCTTCCTTCCTTCCTTCCGTGGTACTGGGGATTGAACCCAAGGGCATTCAACCTCTGAGCGACACCACCAGCCCTTTGTATATTTTATTTTGAAACAGGGCCTCACTAAGTTGCTGAGGCTAGCCTGTGATCCTCCTGTCTCAGCCCCCCAATTACTGGGATGACAGGTGTGTGATACCATGCCTGGTGGAACCCAGCCTTTAACACGTGAACCTTTGAGGGTTACTTAGGTTACAAATGATAACAGAATACTTGTATTCTAATGTTAAATTTGAAAGTTCTTTATATATTCTGGAGTCTAGTCCATTATGGGGTATGTGGTTTGCAAATCTCCTAGTCTGTGACTTGTCTTTACAGTCTCTTAACAAGATTCACAGAGCAAAAGTTTTTATTTTGATAAATTCCAATATATCAATTTTTCCTTTATGGGTTGTGGTGGGCATTTTTTGGTACTGGATATTGAACGCAGGGGTATTCTACTTCTGAGCTACACCCTCGATCCTATTTTTATTTTTTGAAACAGGGTCTTGCTAAGTTGCTAAGGCTGGCCTCAAACCTGTGATTCTTCTGTCTCACCCTCCCTGGTACTAGGATTGCAGGTGTGCATCACCATGCCTGGCTTGGATTGTGCTTTTGATGACAAGTCTAAGACCACCTAGTCCTAGATCCTGAGGATTTTCTCATATTTTTTCTAAAAGTCTCCTAGTTTACATTTAAATCTGTCACCCACTTTGAGTTATTATCATCATTATTATTATTGTTATTATTTTTATTGTTATTTTGGCCTATAGATGCCAACTTCTAGCACCACTTGTTGAAAGAGCTATTTTCCCCATCAAATTGCTTTTGCACTTTCATCAACAATCAGTTGGGAATATTTGTATGAGTCTAACTCTGTGTTCTCTGTTTTGTTCATGGATCTATGTGTTTATACTTCTGCTAATACCACACTGTCTTGATTACTATAGATATGTAATAAATCCTGAAATCAGATAGAGTGACTCTTCTCACTTACTCTATTTCAAAATAGTTTTGTCTACCCTGATTCCTCTGCCTTTCCTGGGATTTTGCATTAAGCCTATCCATAATTTTGGAGAGAAAGGATGTCTTTACTTTGTAAATCTGCAAATCCGTGAACACCCATGTGTTTCTCCATTTATTTAGATCTTGAGTTTCTTTCATCAATGTTTTATAGTTTTCAGCAACCTCATTCTATACATTTAAAAAAATTATGTTCAAGTATTTTCATTCTCTGTGAGATTGTAAGTGATATTGTACTTTTAAATTTTGTTTCTATGAAGTAATTTCTAATATAAAGAAACATAATGGATTTTTCTGAATGGATCTTGTATCCTGAGATCTTGCTGAACTCACTTATTAATTATAGGGGTTTCTTTGTAGCTTAGGGGGGATTTTCTATGTAGACAATCATGACATCTGCAAATAGGGATAGTTTTATAAGTTTGGGCCACAATCCCAAAAGCCATAATTCCAAATGTTGAAGCCCCCAAAGATTAAAATTCCTAAAATCTCCCCAAAGCCCAATCCTAAACATTAAAATCCCTAGTGTTGAAATCCTGAAAGCTGAAATCCTAAGAATTGTAATTAAAAAATAATTACATGCATGGTAGGATAAGAAGATACACAATAGTATTGCTGTTCACTCACCAGCATTGTTTCTACTAAATTTGAGGTCGGTATATGAGTGAATGTGGAATAGATTTGCACATACCCAGAATGATATAGATGATGGCACAGAAGATGGGAAAATTTAATAGGGAATGCACATGTCAATGTATATGAAATCACAGAATAACTTGAAAAAGAGCAGTGCCACATAGAAAATGAATATGAATGTGTTATCTGAAGACAGCCATGCCCTAAGAAACAAAAGCATCCACTCACCTTGATGCAAGACTTCAAAATATAGCTAATGATTATAAAAATTAACCCGGTCTTATGGACTGCCTCCTTTTAATTGCAAATAATCTATTCCTGTAATATGCTTTTTCACACATTGAATTTTCTTTTTAGTTGTTTAGGTTTGTCTTTTTTTCTCTTTCAAGTTTTTCTTTCCACTATTTTTAATTGTTAGCATTATTATAATTTTTGTGGTACTGGGGATTAAACTCAGAGGCATTCTACCTCCAAGATACACCCCGAGCCCTATTTTATTCTTTATTTACAAACAGGGTCCCACTAAGTTTCGGAGGGTCTCACTAAGTAATTGAGGCTGGCCATGAACCACCTGCGATCCTCCTGTCTCAGCCTCTCAAGTACTGGGATTACAAGCGTATGCCACCACACTCAGCTTGCTAGCATTATTTTTTATAATTAATGTACTATACATTTCATGTTCACATCATTTCCAATACTGGAAGTATAAATTGCACAAAGACTTTTTAGAGACTTCTAAATAGTTTTGTACATTTTTTTTTTTACAAACTTAACTCTGCTAAAGTGTACTGTCACAATGTTGACTTTGCATTTCAATGCAAAAAACGTCAAACTTCCTGAAGAAATAGGTGTTTTTTGTACATCTGCATTTTTTAAAGATAAAATTTCTCAAGGTCTCAGCTCTTTGGGTGACTGCACATGCAGTGATGACTCAGTGAGGTTTTTGATGGGTCTGTCAAAAGACAAGGTTGCCTAGCATGGTATTTCAGATAACTGCAGGTTTTAATCTGTGTGCACACAGTAATGTTTATTCATTTTGCTTTTTGACCTCTCACTTTATGAATATGGTTTCTTTGTTCATAACTGTTATGTCTGTGCAACTACCTTTTGTATACTTGAGATACACGTGCTTGCAAAAATATGTATATTATTGTTCTGTCATGATTTTATGTTTCTCCTTTTTTTTTCTTTTTTGCAGTACTGGGGATTGAACCCAGTGGGTATTCTACCTCTGAGCTACATTCCCAGACCATTTTATTTTGAAACAAGGTCTAGCTAAGTTGCTGTAGCTGCCCTGGAACCTGTGATTCTCCTGTTGCAGCCTCCCAAGTACTGGGATTACACAATTATAGTTTCATGGGGTGGAAGCCTTGACATCCCTCTAAGCTCGATTGGCACAGGTGGTGGCTGGGGCCACAAATTTCTGAGGTGTTTGGCTGGCATAGAGCACTTAGAATTTGTTTTGATTTTATAAGCCTTAAGCAGAGAGCGCTTTTCTTGGAGCTTTTTTTGGATTGTATTTTTGTCCTTTTCTGGTTGTTGGCTTCCTTAGTCTAAAGGCTGAGATATACAAGACAACAAGAAAACCCAGGAAGTTCACACTGCTGTTGTCCCTTGTGTCCTAAGCTCCCTAACCTGCCTTATATTTCCACATTTATATTTTCTTCTTTACTTCTGTTGTTCTTTTCTTTTGTTTTAATATATAATGTACATAATGCACATTTGTCCAATGTTCTTATTTGCACTTGAGAAATGGAATCTATTCCATCTTCCCAGAAGTGAGAGCCTCCACACTAGAATGGGAAAGGAAGCAGAAAGGAGAAGACATTTGGGATGTAGATTTTACAAGTGTAGAAGCCTGCCTGGGTATGGTTACTGTGCCTCTGGGACAGTCACCACAACTGGTCCAGATTAAAGTCATTCATGGATCGTGTTGGCTGAAGTAAAAGGTGTTGAGAAGTGGGAGGCCTCCAAACATGGCCTAGTCTCTGGTTACCCAATTAGACCTGCTGAGGTCGGGGAGGCTTGGGCTGGCCCTACTGCAACCTTGGTCAGATTCCTCCGTTAATCATCTAGACTCTCAGCAGCCTGTAGGTGGCATCTGGTATTAACAAATTCATATGTGGGCCTTCCAGTGAGCCCAGTAACATCATTCCACTGGCCATGGTTGGTTGATCTCAGGTGTGAGCTTAGCTGATTCAGTTTTTATTCCTCTGAGGGCCTCATAGCGAGGCTGAGCACTTCCCTTGGAATGCAGCAACCACCCTGCATGGCTTCTCACAAAGGGGAAAACTCTCACAAAGCTTTCTTGGGATAGAAACAGATTTTCATATTTATGATGCTGGGGATCGAACCCAGGGGGCATTCTACCTCTGAGGCACACACCCAGTCCTATTTTCTATTTTTTTATTTTGAAACAGGGTTTCTCTACATAGCTGAGGCTGGTCTGGAACCTGCAAACTTCCTGTCTCAGCTTCCCAAGTACTGGGATTACAGGCATGTGCCACCATACCCAGCTCTCATTTTACTTTATATGGAGGGTAATTTGAAGAAAAAATCTGGTTCATTGAAGATTAATTCATCAAGCATGAGTAATTTGGGGGTACTGGCCATCATTCATTTGTTCATTCATTCATTCATCAGATGTTTTATGTAAGCATAAATTTAGGCACCGTAGATGAAAATCCCTTTTCCTACTTGGTAGGCTGAGAAAGGAGGATTTCAGGTTAAAACCCAGCCTCATTAGTTTAGCAAGGTCCTCTGCAACTCAGTGAGACCCTATTTAAAAATAAATAGGGATCGAGGTGTAGCTCAGAGGTAGAATGTCCTTAAGGTTCAATCCCCAATACCATACACAAAAAATCCCTTTTCCCAAGAAACTTCATAGTAGAACTAGTTTGGAAATCTTTCCTTTCTCAGTGAGTAACTCTCAGCATATATTTGCTGACTAGGGTGATATTGTAGTCCTCAGGATCAGAATTCTGAAGAACAGTCTAGTCTAGGGGTTTACAACTAAGTCTGCATCTCAGAGTCACCCAGGAAAGAGAGACACTTGTCAAAAATCCAGCTTGTGGTGATGTAAACCTGTAATCCCAGTACTTGGGAGGCTGAAATAAGAGGTTCAAGGCCAGCCTCAGCAACTTAGTGAGACTCTCAGCAACTCAGACCCTGTTTTAAGATAAAAAATACAAAGGGCTGGGGGTGTAGCTTACACACGGAATGCAGCTTTTTGGCCCTTATCCAAGATGCACAGAACTGATTCTCTGGGCCTTTTATCTTTCTATGCCTCTACCGTTGAATGAACCAAAGACATTTGATCTTAGCAAAATCTCTGCATGTGTTCTTCCTTCTGATATAACACCTTTTCATGGCTGGCTCTTTCTGTCCATTCATGTCTCCTTTGCATATCAGCTCTGCAGAGAGGCCTGCCCTAGTCAATCCCTATAAAATCACAACCCCACCCTAGTCTCCCCATATCAAAACCATATTGTATCTACTTTGTAGCATTCATATATACCTGCAATTCCCTTCTTTTCTTCTTGCCCATCTGGTCACTAAATTTTATGCTTCTTGTGGACAAACACTCTTCTTCACTGTTGGATCTCAGTGCCTACAATAATGCATGGCACATAATAGGCAGTCCCTGAATGTGTATCAACTATCCAGTTGAGTGTCTGGGGATGAGCTTGGAACTGTTCTGTTAAGCAAACACTCAGATGATCCTGGTGTCCACTAAAGTTTGACCACCTAATAACCCAAGAGCCAGAGACAGAGAAAGGAGAGACTGGGCTGAATTGCATGTGTTTGAAATGTTATCTATTTCAAAATTTCACCCCATCTCTTGATTTGGCTTGTTGTCCTATAAGGGCTGGTTATTTGAAGTTGCCAGTCAAGAAAATTCTGGTTCATCAAGGATAAGGTCTAACTTCAAGGGAATTGAAGTTTTTTTTTTTTAATATATTTTAGTCTTACATCTTCTTTTAGTGCATCTATGGATTTTTCAATCCATTTCTGACTTACACGCATAACAAAAACCAGCACTCCCTGTGTGCACTGCAATTATGAATAGAGATTTGGGAAACAGAATGTGTCCAGTCTAGAATTATTGTTCATAAAGTTCATTGCAACAATAAACAAAGGATATGATTCCCACATGCTAAAGGAGAATTGGACTTTGCTGCAACTCTTGCCCAGCTCTGTGCCCTCCCTCATGACCTTTATAGCCAGATCCAGATTGCTCAGAGGAATCAGCTGTTTTGCTAACACATGGGGTCCTGATGTTGTCTTCTAAGTGTGGCTATTGCTTTGGCATTGGGATCAGACTGAAGTAGAAATGTAGTGACATAAAAAGGGATCCAGAGACTTTGGACCATATGACACATTGGTGGAAGACGGGCTCTCTGGGGAATTGCTCAAAAGTCAGGGTCTTGCTCTGCTTCTTTGGTGCTCAGATGGCTGGGTGACCTCTGTAAATGCATATGTCCAGAGTGCATATGTTCCAGTTCCCATTTGTTGTTCCTCACAACTGGGTCTTGTCATCAAGGGCAGCTAGAGCCTACTCCTGAAACCCTGGGCACTGGTCAGAACAATGGAACCACAACAAGGGGCCAGTGTCAGGCAGAAGGACCATTGTTGGGGAGATATTAATGGGCTCTTTGGCCTCTGGGCTCCACGCAGTTTGTCAACTCTTGGTCTCTGCTCACCAGGCCCTAAAAACCTGTGGCTCTTTGCAGATGTAGTCTCCAGGGTCTCAGAGGAACATGGCTGTGGCTGATGGCCATGGTTCTGTTTTGTTACATGGCTGGACTCACCTTGAGTTTGTTAATTACTCTCTTCTTATGTTTTTGTTATATTCATTAAAGGATTTGTTTTTCTTTTTAGAAATTCATCCAAGATTCTATTTAGGGAGAATCAGTTGTTTCATATTGTGTATTCACCAGGAGTTATGAGTATTTCTTTTGGTGTTATTTGTTCAGCCAGTGCTCAGTTGGCATCCTAATTGTACCACTTACAGAATTTCAAAAGAAAGAGCATGGTGAGTGCTAAGGAGCAGACTACAGGGATCACTTATGGTATTGTAGACTGGCTGGACTAAAGAGAACATCCCTCAGAAGGTTGGACTGATTATAAATGCTCTCATGCCTTTCTTGAAAGAGAAATTGTTTAAAGAAATAACTAAAAATAGCTGGGCATGATGGTGCACACCTGTAATCCAAGTACTTGGGAGGCAGAGACAGGAGGATCACAGGTCTGAGGCCAGTTCATGGTAACTTTGTGAGAATATGTTTCAAAATAAAATAGTTAAGAGGTAGAATGCCTCTGGGTTTAATCCCCAGTACCACATGCAAAGGAAGAAATAAATAACTGAAATTATTACAAAAAAAAACCTACTCTGAGAGAGGGATCAAGTACCACTTGAATAATGAGGGACAGGCAGATTCAATGTGATGTATTAGAATGTAATTCATTGACCTTGGAGCACTGGCAAATTGGTAGTCATCCCTGAGTGAAGATTGAAAGAAGTGCCAGAATCTGGCCATTTCCTCTCTGTCCTGGGACATATATAGATAAAAATTTTGGTGCTGGGCATGGTGGCACATACCTGTAATGTCAGCACTTGGGAGGCTGAGACAGGAGAATCTCATGTTTGTGGCCAACCTCAGCAACTTGGAGAGTTCCTCAGCAACTTATTGAGATTGTGTTTCAAAATAAAAATAGAGGGGGGCATGGTGGTTCATGCTTGTAATCCCAGTACTTGAGAGGCTGAGATAAAAGGATCACAGGTTCACAGCCAACCTCAGCTATTTAGTGAGGCCCTCTGCATCTTAGTGAGACCCTGTTTCAAAATAAAGGATAAAAAATAGGGATAGAGGTGTAGCTCAGAGGTAGAATGCCTCTGGGTTCAATCCCCAGTACTGAAAAAAAATAAAAATAGGGCTGAGGGTGTTTAATCCCCAATAAAACACACACACACACACACACACACACACACACACACACACACACACACAGTTGCTAGATAAAAATTTGGGGGGGGGAAGTTCACATCAAAGAAAGAGAAGGAATGGAGATGCCACTAATGGGGACCAAGGAAAGGAAAAACAAGGGGCAGCTCACACCAGTATCTGTGATTGGACAGAGAAGACTTCTAGGTCTTTCTAAACTCAGCTAAGTGCACTGCTTATCTCTACTTCCCGTTTCCTACCTGCTGTTCCCTGGATAGCCTCAGTGGCCTGGTCCCTGGTCCTGTGCAAGTCCAGGGGGAGGAAGGGGCCAGATGGATGCCATTGGTATTATTCCTCTGTTATATTCAAATATGGCTCAACTTGTCTGCAGTGATAAAAAAAAAAAACCAGTAAGTGAGGGCCTCTGCAACTTAGTGAGACCCTGTTTCAAAAAAATGGGGGTGCAAAAGAGGTTTATTTAGGGAAGCAGGGGTACAGTTTAAGAGAAAACCATGAAAAAAGGGGTTACATTCTGGTGAAAGGGTCCAGAAAGGGCCACTTCCCCAGGGAGGGAAATGACATAGAACAAAGATGTAAATTATAGAGAAAGGGCCTGAACAAACCACTCCCTCAAGTAGAAAAATGTCCAGAAAATCTCCTTTAAAACTTATATCAGTGCTGGGGATATAGCTCAGTGGCAAAGATCTTACCTAGCATACAAAAGTCCCTGATTTCAATCCTCAGCACGGTAAAGATGAAACAAAAAACTCATCGCTGGGCGTGGTGCTGCATGCCTGTAATCCCAGTACTTGGGAGGCTGAGAAAGGAGGAGTGCAGGTTCGAGGCTAGTCTCAGCAATCTAACAATATTGCTTCAAAAAATAATTTTTAAAGGGCTTGGGATGAAGCTCAGAGGTAGAATGCCCCCCCCCACGGGTTCAATTCCCAAAGCCAAAAAAAAAAAAAAAGAGAGAGAGAGAAAGAAAGAAAAAACCCAACCAAATAAAAAACAGCCTCATGTCAACCCTTTGAGGTAGAGACCATCATCAATCCACCCCCTTTTTTTGCGGTACTGGGGATTGAACTCAGGGGCATTCTACCTCTGAGCTATACCCTCAGCCCTATTTTTTATTCTTTATTTTGAAACAGGGTCTCACTAAGTTGTGGAGTGCCTCACTAGGTAGCTGAGGCTGGCCGAGAACCTCCTGGATCCTCCGGTCTCAGCCTCCCAAATGCTGGGATTACAAGCGTGTGCCACCATGCCCGGCTATCAATCCCCTTTTACAAGGAAATAACAGTAGGGGAGGGAGGGAGGGAGGGAGGGAGAGAGAGCGAGAGCGAGAGCGAGAGAGAGAGAGAGAAAGAGAGAGAGAGAGAGAGACTGTAAAAAATGAAGGCCAACACAGAGAGCTATAGCTGTAGAGTTTTTCTGTTTTTTTTTTGTTTTGTTTTTTTGATACTGAGGATTGAACACAGGAGTGTTCTACCTCTGATTCTATAGTGAGCACAACCCTCAGCACTTTTTGTTTTCAACCAGGGTCTTGATAAGCTGCTAAGGCTGGCCTCGAACCTGAGATCCTCCTGTTTTAGCCTCCCAAGTACTAGGATTACAGGCTTGTACCACCACATTGGGTCTATTTTATTTTTTATGCTGAGGGCTTCACTAAGTTATTAAGGCTGGTCTTGAACTTGTGATCCTCCTGTCTCAGTTTCAGTCTCCCAAGAACTGAGATTATAGGTGTGTGCCACAATACTCAGAGAAGAGTCCTGATTTTCAGTGACCAGTCCTAGGTGGCAGATTTACTGGGAAAATTGCTGAGCAGTGTTTGGCCTAGCATGGAAGTTTTAGCCCTTCTGGTCTATACTGTATGCCAAACTCAGGAGGCCACATGTTGTTACCAGGGCTAGAAAACTTCTGAGTGCCACTGAGGCCCCTAGTGTGGTATGAAACTCATGGATTCCTAGGGCCCACCCTTCAGGATTCTGGGTCAATAGTAGGAGGTGGGGCCTGGGTTGTGCTCACATTTACCCAAATCCTGCCTTGAGAAAAATAGGAGCAGTTGCTAAGAGCTACAGAGTTCGACAGACCTGGGTTTGAACCTTGGTTCTATTTCATGTTAGCTGTGTGACTTTGGTCAAGTCATTACAGCTTTTTGTGAAGTGGCCTTGTGATGTTGTAGGAGGGGGTTATAGAGCCTGGTCCTTGAGACAAGGAGACTTTGGAGACTGGAATAGGATAGACAGGTTTCTTTATTTACCGGTAAAGACTCAACTGACAATTGCCTCCGGACTAAGCCTCGAACAAAGGACTCACATGATTTTTATACCCTCTGTCTCCTACTTTGGGGAGGGGAGGAGTAAGCATGAGATTTATTACACCTAGTATAAGTGAGATACAGAAAGCAGGAAAGGTGGTTAATTTACATACCATTCCCCAGCCCTCTCTAGTCTGTTAAATGACCCAGAGAGGCTCTCTCTTGTTTACATTAGGGAGACTCCAGATTGCCTAGGAAATGGCTCCATTAACTTTGGAAGTGTCATCTTGCTCATGGGTAACTAGGGAGAGGGGATGGGGGTTTTGTGTTTTTGCTATCTTAGGTCTAAATTCCTAACTAACAATATTTACAAGGTTTTCTTTTTCCTACATCACTTATAGCATCTCTGCCCTAGGGGTGTTGTGAAAATTAGGTTAGGTAACATGTGTAAAATACACACTACCTTGTATGAAGAAAAACATTCAATCAGACAAAAGTTCTTATTCTTGTTAAAATGTCCCAGAGCAACAGCTCTCATTCTTCCTCTGGATTAGAAGGGTTAATTGTCCCTCTTATGGAATTGTAAAGACTTAAAAAGTATCATAAAAAGTGGGGCATGGTGGGAGATTAAGACAGGAGGATCACAGGTTCAAGACCAACCTCAGTAACTTAGCAAGACTTTCAGCAACTAATGAGATGCTGTTTCAAAAAATAAAAATAAAATAGAGCTGTTGGTGTCGCTCAGATGTAGAATGCCCCTGGGTTCAATCCAGTACCACAAAAAATAAAATAAAATGAAGAATATAAAAAAGTTGATTTGATCCGGGCTCTCAGGCTTCCACTGACTTTAGCCAACAAAAAAGGAGCTTAGATTGTCATCATCAAGATGCACAGGTCAGCTGGGTGTGGTGGTAACACCTATAATCCCAGTAGTTGGAAGATTGAGATAGGAAGATTGCAGGTTCGAGGCCAGCCTCAGCAATTTAGAGACTGTTGAAAAATAAAAAGGGCGGGGACTGTAGCTCTGAGGTAGAATGCCCCTGGGTCCAATTCCCAGTACAAAAAAATGCAGAGGCCTTGGAAAACTGGAATATTTCATTCCTTAGGTGCCTCAGGCATTGGCAGTGGGGCTCTCTCAGTTGTTTGGAACAGGTGCACCAACCAGGAAACCCTTAATAGCAAAGCCAGCCCACACTGAAGAGTCAATTAGAGAATGTGGCAGAGTCAAAGCTAGTTCATCTCACATCCAGCCGATGGGTTAGTGCGGGTAGTGACACCTTCCCACGTGCAGGAGGGCCAACTGTAAAGCCAATGACCTTTTCTAATTTTAACTTTGTGGCTTTTGGGGACCCAGGGCCACAAGATGCTAGTGCTGGGGTTGGAGTTCCTTCTCTATGTGAGAGAAATGCCCTGCTTGACTTCTAGTCCCCCGAGGGCAAGGCTCGATTGAGGCTGAACACTGTATCACCCATCCAGGAAGGACATTGGGGTATAACCCTGTCATGGGAGGAGGATAGGGTCTTTGGTTTATGTGACAGAAAAGAACTTCAGCACATGCCAGTCAGAGACATAGATAGAAGTTGTTCATTTAGTAAGTAAGAAATACATCTTCAAAGGAGAACCTGGGCCACCTCCAGAGAGAGAGAGAGAGAGAGAGAGAGAGAGAGAGAGAGAGAGAGAGAGAAGAGAGAGAAGAGAGAGAAGAGAGAGAAGAGAGAGAAGAGAGAGAAGAGAGAGAGAAGAGAGAGAAAGAGAGAAGGAGATTGAGGGGCCCTTGGGAGTGCAGGGCTCTTGGTGAGGGGTGGGCAAATGGTGTGCACGTGAAGGAGTGAGCTTCTCTTATCAGTCTAACATCTATTCTGTATGCTAATAAAATATATGCACCAATTTGCTGGATGTATAGTGCTCTAATACTTACTGAACCTTTTATTTACTGGACCTTTTAGGAATTTAGATATGAAGGAAAATAGACTTTGAGGGTGAAGGTGAGGGCCATCATGGAGTTTTTTTAGATTTAAAGTGAGTCTTCTTTTTCTTCCCTGTCTCCTTTCTACCTATTTGATTGCATCTATCCCACCTCAAACCCCCTAACTTCTAGCCTACCCCCCCAAGATAATTGGACTTTCTCACTGTGCTCCCCTCGTGTTTTCCATCCTACCTTTTTTCTAGTTCTATTTGGTATCTGATCTTTCAGGTCTTATCTCTTCTCTCCAGCTTTGCTCTAGCCCTTGGAAATTACCCTCTGGCCTCCCAGGATACAGTGTGTGCCTTTTTGGGGACTTCTTGTCATTGTCCTGCCTGAGGAATCCTGCTCAGGGGTGCTTGCCTGATTGCTCCTGGCCCCAGAGGGGTGACTGGACAAGCTATGGATGCAAATGAGTATTAATGGGCTCTAGTGAGCACTCGATGTCCAGGTCTCTGTATGTGGGATGATGAGTGACATGAATGACTGAGTGACAGACGCTTCCTTCTAAGCAGGGTGCCTGCCTGTCCAACCACGATCAAAGATCTAGGGGCAGGGAAGTAGCCTTTCTGTACCAGAAGGACCTATGAAGGTCAGGCTAGGGCCGGTCCTGCATCTGTTCTCTCAGAGCTGACCAGCACATAGGCCACTTTCCCTCCCAGAGTCCTCTGGCCGTAGGATCGGTAGAGTCAGTGGGGAGCTAGGCCTGAGGCATGTCTATCTCTGGACTTCTCGGCAGAGTAGAACCTTAAGTCAGAGTCTTAGGGAAGGAGCTTGGTGGGAATTTCTGAGAAACTGAGGTTCAAGCAGAAAGCCTATATTGTCATCCTTCTGGTTTGAAGAGTTACCAAAATGTCTGAGGCGACATTCCTGCCTTAGTGAACTCAGCCTAGTGACTGTAATGATCCTATTTATTTATTTATTCATATATTTTTATTGGTGCACTGTAGTCTCACATCATAATGTAGTTCATGGTGATAGTGACATACATGTACACAGCAGTTGGTGGGCTTTTCTCCCACCCCCTTCCTCACTCCTCCCCTTCCCCATACAGGATATTGAGATTGGCATTAGTATTCTACACAATGTCAATGGGAGTGTTTCCTTCATTAATTTTTCCTCTCCTCCCCCCACCCTCACCCAAACCACCTCCCTGTCTCCACTGGAGTTTCTCCTATATGCGGAGAAAGCATATGACCCTTCACTTTCTGTAACTGGCTAATCACACTCAACATAATGTTATCCTGGTTCATTCATTTTCCTGAAAATGACATAATTTGGTCCTTCTTTATAGCTTTTTTTTTAAACTGGGGATTGAACCTTGGGACATTCTACTTCCAGGCTATACCCCCAACCCTATTTTTATTTTTTATTTTGAAACAAGGTCTTGCTAAGTTACTGAGGGTCTTGCCAAGTTACTGAGGCTGGCCTTGAACCTGCAAATCCTCTTGTCTCAGACTCCCAAGTACTGAGATTAAAGGTGTACCAAGACACCTGACAATAATGAACTTTTATGTGGTAGTTAATCTTCTTGATTATCTGGGATTGCTCCCCAGGCTGGGTATAGACACCAACAAAGTGTAAGATTGTCACCCCAATATATGTCCAGGTAATGTATTTGTGTGTGTAAGTGGCAGGGGAGGGGGTGAAATGGTTATTTTTCTCCTCAGAGGAAAATTGAGAAAAAATGTTTCAGGGAATCTTTTATCATCCTTAAAAACAGAATCTTCCCGCTGGGTATGGTGGTGCACACCTGTAATTCAAGAACTTGGGAGGCTGAGACAAGAGGATTGAAACAGAAAGCAGTATAGGGGGAGGGCTGCCAAGGCCAGCTCTTCCTTGGTACTCTCAGCCAGACTAACCTTAAGTTGAGTTTTTTCTTTCATTTTCATTTTCTTGTAGGGAAGTAAGCCAGGGGTTAATCACTGAAGGAACCGGCACTACCTTACTGGATGCTATGGAGGGCACACAGCAAGGAAAAAGGCCTCTGTTGTCAGCCTCTGGGAGCTAGTAGAGGAGACACAATGTAGATTTATCACGGAATGGTTCAGTGTTCTCAAATTACATCCTCTGGATATTTATTCAAATTTCATGGGTCTAGGGTCTGGCCTAGGAATCTATTTTGATCATACTCCCCAAAGGACTCTGGGCAAGTCACTTAGACCAGATGATCTCCTGGGTCTCTTTCTGCTCTGTCCATCTGAGATGCCCTGGAAAGCCATCTAACCCAACACAGTGGTCTGTGCTGGGTATAAGATTTCCAAGAGCAATGAGCCTTCAAGAAGTTTAGGGGAGAAGGCCTCCCTTGCTGGGCTGCAGTGAGAATAGTCTTTCTTCATGGGGAAGCTCCTAACTAGGCCTCCAGGGTTGGAGGGAGGACCTGGAGGGGTAGAGGAATTATGCAAAGAAAGTATCGAGACCTTGGTAGTGTTGTTCTTCTGTTTCTCTTTGTGCTTCTTATCTGGGAAATGGAAAGGAAGAGTTAAGCCAAGGACTAGCAGTTAAAATGAGCACAAGTCAAGGCTAGACCTCAAGTCCCTGAAAATGTCTCACATTCTGTCCTGTCCAAAATCAGGGAACATTTGTTACATGCTGACCTATTGTTATTGGGGATAGAGACTTGGCATTCCACAGACATTTACTGAATGCCTTGCATGGACTCAGTCTTGAGTCTTGAATGTTAAAACTAGAGACAAGTCAAACGTGGCCCTGGGCTGGAGAGGCTTCAGCTGGAGCAGACAATTACAGCGTGATGGTTGTGTTCAGGGACTTAAAGGATCATTAGAATTGGAAAGGAGAAGCTGCAGTGAGGGAGGAAGAGAAGACTTCACAGAGGAAGTGACTGTGAGAGGAGAAAGGGAACAATTTCTAGATATAGATGGCATAAAGTGTAGTATGGCATACCAATAATGGTATGGTATGGCATATCATTCTTAGGCCTGTAATCTATTTTCCCTCTTGTTAATGTGAACCATCTGAGACCCCCAAAAGTTGTACATGACTTAGCTGGGGCCAGGACACATGGCTCACCAAGTGCTTTCACCTCTTCCCAAAGTATCTGGGAATATAAGCAGGTGTTTTGAAAGAGGGGGAAAATGTGGGCATGCTTGACTTTTTTTTTAGGGGAGGGAGGGTGGTACTGGGGATTGAATCCAGGGGTATTTCTATCTCTGAGCTACACCCCATTCCATTTTACTTTTTGTTTTGAAATAGGGTCTCACTAGGTTGCTGAGAGTCTTGCTAAGTTGCTGAGGCTAGCCTTGAATATGCTATCCTCCTGTCTCAGACTTCCAAGTACTGGCATTACAGGCATGCACTATCACACCCGGATACATTTGACTTTTTAAATGTAGCTTTGCAGATAGTGGGAATGGAATGAATTGAGTTAGCAAATGAACTCTTGAGAGGAGGTGTGCTCTGGTTCAAGGAGAATTGATGAATGTGGGCAGTATAGTATAGAGGGCAGGCTGTGGCTGGATTATAGAGCTATTTTAGAGTTCAAATCTTCACAGTTCATTAGTTGGTAGTGGGATGTTGAGAATGAAGGAAGAATGGAGTGTGACTTTTCAGATCTTGACTTGCAAAATGGAGTCGGGGGAAAGTGGAGGGGATTGCAAATTAAAGGGAGAGTAAGAGCTCAAATCTGAACAGGTTTGGTTCCAAGTTCCCATGGGACATTCAGGTGGACATGTTTAATAGGTGTTGGATAACAAGAAAAGCCCAGGGCTGGGGTGTGGCTCAGTGTTAGAGTACTTGCCTGGCATGTGTGAGGGCCTAGGTTCAATTCTCAGCACTGCAAAAATAGAGGGAGGGAGAGAGAGAGAGAGAGAGAGAGAGAGAGAGAGAGAGAGAGAGAGAGAGAGAG
>PVLC010033604.1:0-17413 GCA_004027655.1 Graphiurus murinus | reverse complement strand
CAACCAGCCTTTCCCCAGCAGCTCTTTCAGCCGCGCTCTTTCTATGCGAGAGGTGGAGGCTTTTATAGCTGCACCGGGTCTAAGCCACGAGGTGTCTCATACAGCTCTCACCTGGCCCGGCCACGAGTCGGGCGTGCTGGTGCATGTGCTCTGGCGTGGCACAGCCCTAGGATGTTATTCACCTGCAGCTGCTTCTGGCACTCTGCCAGGCACCATCTAGAGGCAAGGTCTAGCCCGCGGAACTAGGCCCCCGACAGAAAACTATAAAAATATAGATTATATCCAGTGACAGGTACAATATCCCTAGTTTCTTTTCCACTATTACCATGATTTTTTGTGAGGATGAAATCCCTGACTTCTTTCTCAGTACTTTCTCAAAATTTTGAGGGCCTTTATTTGTTTATAAATCTGAGAAGAGTAAGCGAGACATACTTTAGTTTTCTTCTGTTTGCCTTTCTCTTCATTTTTATTATCTCTCGCTGCTTATTTATCTTATTTACTTATGGTAAAATCTTTAAGGGCAAATACATTCATTATAAATCATCCATATGTTTCAGTAAGGGAGATCCTTATGAGGAACAAGAGTTTGCAACTGTGCTAGTTTGGCTGTATTTGAAAACATTTTTTCTACCTGATTAGGTTTTGGTTTCGTTTGCCAGAACATATAAGATACACATTAATGTGACAATTTATTCTCTATTTGATGATTCTTTGGCCATATTTATATATTAGGCAAAGGGATATGATATAAATTTTGACTTATACACATACACATAAGTAATTATTCAATTATTCACATTACAGTTACTTTTCAAATGTATTAATTTAAAATTTAAATGCCTCCTTTTATATCTTGATAATATAATCTATGAATGGCAAAAATTATTAAATTGTACTATTAGACTTAAATAATGTATGAACCAATTTCTCAAACTTACTATCATATCCTTGAAAGGTTTCCAGAAATCCACCAAACTAAAATAGTCCAGTTAAAAACACGTTTTATATTTCAAACTAAATATTATGATTAAAACTTTATAAACTTCATGTAATAGCATTAGAAATCTTTTGATTTAAAGCCTAAAGCTTACAATGGCATTTTTTTTTCATCATAAAATATTCAAAACTAACTGGGCGTGGTGACTCATACTTGTAATCTCACTACTTGGGAGGCTGAGATAGGAGGATCTCAGGTTTGAGGACAGCTTCAGCAACTTGTGAGGCCCTCTGCAACTTAGTGAGACCCTGTTTCAAAATAGAGAATAAAAAAATCCAAGCTGAGGGTATAACTCAGAAGTAGAAGGCACCTGGATTCAATTCCTCAGTACCACACACACACACACAAAATCAAAAGTGAGGTGACCTAAAATGTATTCTTAAGAAATTTCATTGTTATTAGATAAAATGTTGAGCATATTAACCCTTGTAATACTGTAAGCCCCAAAGAGTACCTTGGGTAGATACTCTTTAGCTGTTGTCACCACCAGCAAACTAAATTAGATAACCATGTAGTTTTTAATAACAGAAAATATGAGAGCTTCTAGTATGATCATCTTATTTTTCCTTAGGATAGTACATTGTTATATATTTAAATTATTTTCAGTGTTTATGCAGTAAATACTATGAACTCCAAGTTATTGAGATACTTTTTTCAAGACAGAAAACAATTTACATGTTCATTACAATTTACAACTAAAATTCCAGTCTTTTGTTTTTTCTCATTTATCTAGAATGTCCCCCAAAAGCTCATGTGTTGAAAACTTGGCTTCCATGCAATTATCTTCAAAGGTAGGATTTGGGGGAAGCTTTTAGATGATTAGGGCTCTAAGCTTCTCAGAGGATGAATCCATAGATAGCTGAATGCACTACTGGGAGGTAGTAGAATCTACAGGAAAAGAGGGGCCGGGGCATGGTTAGAGGAAGTGGGCCTGTAGGGGCATGCTCTTGGGGACTATATATTGTCCCTGGCCCCTTCTTCTCTGTTTCACTCTCTGCTTCGTAGCTGCCATGAGAGGAGCAGCATTCCTCTTCAATACCCTTCCACCATGGTATTCTGCATCACCTTAGACCCAGAACAATTGAGCCAGTCAACCTTGGGCTGAAAATTCTGAAATCATGAGCCTTACAATCCTTTCCTCTTTGATATTGTCAGGCATTTTGGTCACAGCAATGAGAAGCTAACATGTTCATTCATATCAAATCACCTTCAGCTTCAGAGATATCACCACCTCACCTAAACTCTCTGAATTCAATTATATTTTCCCTGTTAAATATGGGATGAGTATAAAGCTATAGTTGTAGTTCAAAGTTAAAATGCTTTATGATGCCATAAAAATTAATGAAGATTTCATATAAACTAGGAATCTCTATAGTAGTACAGTAGGAGAGTTTATAAAGGGAGGAAGAAAATTAACAAAAATGTCAATTGTTTTAGATAATAAATACTTTACGGAATTCAAACAAAGTATTTATTCTTAATAGTGGAAGAAAACTATAACTAAAAAGGAAAGAGAAAATGTGGGAGAAAAATATGCTTTCAGAAAATAGTGAAAATTAAAAGATGGCTGCAAATAGTCCCAGTTCCTGGTTTCAGGTATGGAGAAAGGGAAGAAGTATTCTTCCTAAGGTATCATCTATGTTTTATTTCATATACTCCTTCACATTTTTATTTATTTTTTCCTTTTTGGATACTAAGAATTAATTTGGTGGTAATTAAACTCCTATACACTTCAAAATAATATAATTCTGTGGTCTATACTATTAAGATATTCAATAGCATTGCATACATATTTTTTGAGAAGAAACTGTAATTCACAGGCAGTTGAAGTGGGATTGTATTAATACTGTGTGATTAGTAGCAATAATAATAATAGTAATGTAGAGATATATTTAAAGGGAAGAGAACATTACTGACTGGGTAAAAACTATGAGGCCTTATCTTAGTCATCTGTGATAATTTTCCCCAATATAAATAAATGATCTATAGCATAAAAGAAAGTATTGGGAAAAATTACTTGTAAAAAAAAGATTAGAAGTTTATAAAGAGTTCTTCAAAATTTAGTGCTGGCTGATGGTAAAGAGAAAAAAATGGAAAAAAATAACTTTCTCTGAAGATTAATAGCATATTCTAATACTGTGATTCTCTGGTTAACTAATTATTCTTAGAATTAGAATAAAATTATTCATCATTGTTATTGTAGATAACTTTGACAATATGTGATTTAATTTTTTGGCTATATCAAATTTTTAGAACTACAGTTAAATAGATGTAAATCTTTTAATCATTTCTTCTTGGTATCATAACAAGAAAAATAATATGCTCCTATCTTAAAATCAATTGTAAGATGTTCTTCTTAAAATCATAATAACTATTTTTTAATGTGCAGAATTATATATGTCAAGTATAATCATTTCAGAGTCATATAATATTAAAGTGCTACTAGTCAAATAGTTAATAATTATCAGTTTCTTGTTGTTAGAAATACTAACCATAAATGTTTAATACCATTTCTACATACTGTTGGAATATATTGAGGAAAAAAAGACATCCTAATTTTAAAAGACTCATTATAATATCTGTTTAATTAAGTAATGAAGTTTTTCTAATGTTTAACAGACATTGTCACCTCTTTAAAATCTGTCTCTGTAAACTCTTTAATTTTTGTGGTACTAAAGATTGAACTTAGGAGCATTCCACTTCTGAGCTATACCCCAGCCCTATTTTATTTATCTATCCTGAATCATTGTCTCAATAAATTACCAAGAATGGCAGCAAATTTGTGGTCCTCCTGTCTTAGCCTCCCAATACTGGGATTATAGGTGTGTGCAAGCATGCTGAGTTCTGTAAACCTAACAGAAAGAATCTTGGTATTACTATACAGAAATAATAAGGATAAGAATTCCAATAAAAATAAGGATGAGAATTAATACATAATTTACCTTTGAGCAAGATGAATTTGAAATAATAATGATATAATGTGGACGTGTTATATAAGCAATTAAAGATAAGCACATAATTTGGGTTAAAAGCAGAGAATTCATGTAGATGTAAAAGAAGAAAATTCAAACCATGACTTTATTTTGATAAAAAGAAGATGAATATCCATAAAGAACCCTGTTGAAACCCTGCAGACAAATGGTAAGGGTGAATTCTATCAGCAGGGAAAAGAGAAAGTATGTCAGGTATGCAAGAGAAATAACACCTATAAATGTAAATAGGGTATACTAGGAAATTTAGAAAAGTAGTACATAATTTTAGTATAGTAAGATATGAGTAAAACAAATATATGCTAAAGAAATAATAGCATGAAATACAGCTATGACTTAGAGTGGCAATGCTTTGTATTGTGCTAGCATATTATCATTGCTACATTATAGTAACTTTGATTGAAATTTCCCTTTTTTCAAATAGCATTAAAGTCTATCAAATGTGATTTTTGAGTAAATATTGATGTGTTTTAACATCCTAAAATGATTATATCATGTAAATTTATATAATATCATGTATTTATGTGCACAATTTAATAAAAACTCTGTTGATTCCTCTGTTTGGGGTCGTTTGGGATCACTTTTTTTTTTTTTTAGTCCTGGGAATTGAACAAACCAATGGATATTCACCCTCTGAACTATATCCTTATATCCCCAGCACTTTAAAAAAATTAAATATATCTTTTTATTTTGAAACAAATTTTAGCATGTGCTGGCCTCACACCTGCCATCCTCCTGTGTCAGTCTTCTAAGTACTGGGAGTGCAGGCATGTACCACCATGCCTGACCTGGGACTACTATCTCTGTGTCTTTACTAATATTCTTCTCTACTCCTGTTGCAATGGGTAAATCCTGCTAGCTCTTAAGTCATCTGTTTCAAATGTGCTCTGAATCTCAGCATATCTTTCATTTATGCTCTGGATATACTTGCCATTCACACAGAACTGTGCACCTACAGTTAATCACTCTGTTATAATCTGTAATTATTTATTAATACATTACTAAGTACTTTAAGAAAAATAAAAATTTCCTTCTATCCAGTAATTTTTCAGCTTCTAGGAAAATGATGAATTACATTCCTTTTTGGATTTCTAATTGGGGATAATTATATTTATATAGTATCCAATATTTAATTTTCTTTGCTCACACAAATAACATTTTGTTGTGATGCCTTAATCTTTTAATATGTTACTGGATTCTGGTTGTTTTTCATTTATGTATAAATTTTGATATTTTGAATGTAATAAGTACCATTGATTATTCTATAAAACCTTATGAGATTGTTTTATTAATTGCTTTATACAATTAATTAAAAACTTATTTCTTTATACTTCAACTATCATTAAAATTATATACAGTTTTCAGATCATCTCTTGATTTATGGTGTATTTTATAAAATTATTTTATTAGTGCATTGCAATTATACATCCTAGTGAGAATCAATGTGATTAAAAACATACAAGAGGACTGTGTTTTGTTTATTTCCCTCTACATCCAGCCCTGCTTCTCCCTTCCCTATCCGTACCTCTGTTAGTGAAATTGGTGGTAATACTTTCACATTTTGTCAAGAATAATATGAACAGTTTCCTTCTTTAATCTTCTCTCTTCTCCGTAGGAATTCCATCCCTCAATTTTTTTTTCTACTCTACAGCTATCTGTATTATTACAGGTGTCTGTATTACTTAAAGTCTCTTATGTTTCCTATTTTCTCTATAATTTCCACATATCAAAGAAAATATACAACCTTTGATATTCTGTGATTGGCTGACCTCACTTAGCATAATATTCTCTAGTTCCATTCATTTTCTTACAAATTACAAGATTTTTCTTCTTTATGGCTGAATAGAATTTCATTGTCTGTAAATACCACATTATCTTTATTCATCTGTTGCTAGACACTTGGGTTGGTTCCATAATTTGGTTATTGTAAATGTTTTTGCTATAGACAGGGATATGTATGTATCACTATAGTATTCTACTATGCTCACTTTAATTCTTTGGAAAAAATGCTAAGAAGTGTTATATCTGAGTCATATATAGTGGTTCCATTCCTAGCTTTTTGCTTTGTTCTGTTTTTAATTAATTTATTTTGGTCCCAGGAATTAAAACTAGGGGAATTCTACCTCTAAGCTATGCCCCCCAGCAGTATTTATTTTATTTTATTTTTAAACAAGGTTTCACTAAGTTGCTCAGGGTCTTGCCAACTTGCTGAAGCTGGCCTCAAACCTGTGATCCTTCTGTCTCAGCCTTCCAAGTACTGGAATTCATTAAGTTGCTAAGGCTGGGATAGCACACATTCAATAATTATACATTATTATTACAACAATCATGTATATGATTAGAGTCATATAAAATAATCATAACATTTTATTACAAAAATCAGAATAATGGATTACTTTTTAGCACCAGTGGTATCTTATAAATGGCCTCTAAATTTCTAGCACTAAATTTCTTAATCTAAAAGGTGGTTACACAGATATATATTTTATAAACATATTTTAAGTTTTATAAGCTTTTTAAAACTACACACACACACACACACACACACACACACACAATTGCACAGAAAAAGAGGTAAGGTAAATATGGTTCTTTGTGATGAAAGTAATTGATTGCATGGACTGAAGAGAAAATTGCCAAAATCTTCTCCACAGAATAATTCCTGCCTCTGAGGATGATTTCAGGTAGGTTCTGGCTGGTAAGAAAAGCAGTTTTATATCATATCCTTTAAATTGTGTGTGTGTGTGGGGGGGGTACTGAGGATTCAATACATGGGTAAATAGCTCTGGTCTACTCCCCCAGCCTTTTTTTATTTTTTATTTTTGTTTTGAAACAGGGTCTCACAAGGTTGCTGAGAGTCTCAGTAAGTAGCTGAAGCTGGCATAAATTTGTGATCCTCCTATCTTAGGCTCACAAATATTAGGATTACAGGTGTACACCATGACACCCAGGTATAGCATATGCTTTGCAACTTTATTCTCCTTTAACCAAAAGTTTATTACATGTACCTTAGATAATGATCTCACTACCTTTAAAAAAAAATTAAGGCAGGTGCACTGTTGTGCCCATTGTTCCAGCTACTCAAGGACCAAAAGCAGGAGAATGACATGAGCCCAGGAATTCAAAACCAGCCTGGGAAGCATAGCAAGACCCTATCTCAAAGAAGAAAAAGGGAAGAAAAAAAACAGTGAGTAAAAATGTTAACCCATGGCCCTACGATTTAACAAAAGTGGATAGCTGAAAGTAACCTGAAATAGAAAATGAACACCGTTTCTGTTTAGTGTGTAATCTGGGTTTTCTTTCAGCATGGTACTTAGGTTTAATTTGAATATAAGAACTGACATGATTAGGATCATGCTACCACATGATTTATACATATAATAAAATATATTGATGAAAATTCTGCAGGTTTCTGATTGCATAAAAGACAATTTCACTTATTTCTGTGATATAATTTTATATTTCATATATCATGAATAACTTTCATATATATGTTATATATATATATATATATATATATATATATATATATCACATGTATATGAAACCATTTCAAAATAGATCTCTCTATTTTTTAAAAGTTCTCTTTTGGGTGCATTAAATATGTGATTAATATGTCTATTTTTAATATAGAACTGCCTGGAATTCTTGATATCATGAATTTCATATAACTAAGTTTAGAGAGGAAGGCAGAAGTCTAAGAGATTTAAGACCCTTTAGCATAAAACTAAGGGAAATTCAAATTAGCTTGAAAATTTATAATTGATTCTTCAAGTTGCATTTCCTTACTTAAATTACCAAGAAAAGATTAATAATTCAGGAATGAATTTACATGTATGTGTCACATATGCTGTGCTGATTCCTTGGAGACAGAAGGGATAATGTGGTAGAGTCAAGGAAGACATATTTTATACTTCTCCCCCAAGGATTCCAAAAGGCAGAAGGAATTCTCCCCAACCTGGAAGCATAGTTCCCAAAAAGCATGCAAAAGCAAGATATTCCTCTAAGTAATGTTTATACTATCATAGGAAAAATTGAAAAAGAGCCTCGGATACCAAAACAGAGTAAGATAGAAAGAGTAAGTTGTGGCAATAGACTTTAGGCTGTTCTTGCCAGCCTGCCGGTGCCAGTAAATAAAGGGACCTCTTTGGCACAATGGAGTCTGGTGTGTCTCTGTGGGTCACCTTGCAACATTTGGAGGCCCCGGCGAGATCCAGAGACCCAGGTTAGGGGAGAGGCCCTGGAAGGACTCTGGCCCTGGAGAAACTGCCTGCATGCCTGGCCTCAGAGGAGGCACCCCCTGAGATGTTCCAGGGCCCTGAGACCAAGGCAACAGGCAGCCCTCTCAGGCCATTGAGAGACCCAGGGGGCCCCACACAAAAACTGGGATCATGAGGTCAAATTGGGTTCTCCAGAGAGCCCATAAGGGTGCCCTAGGGTGGGACTGAGTCGGTGAGACAGGACGTGGTCATAGATCCTGAGTCCCTGGGTTTGGGAGAGACATCTCCAACCCAAATGGATATTGGTGTGTGAATGTGTGGCCACAATTGTGTGAGAGTGTCTCTCTGTTGGGTCTTCCCATCAGAGAAGAGTATGTGGTTCCATGGCTGAGGTCCTTAAGATCTCCAAAGGGCTGTGGAATCTGATTGGGTAGACTCTGGTAAGATTGGCGAAAGCTGTCACTCCACGGAGGCATAAGATCTATGGTGGTACTGAAACATAGAAAGTAAGTTGCAAGCCACAGTGTTGGGCCACTATGGTTAAGCCTCTACCAGCCAAGTCTGCGAAGCAAATACTTGTTTGTGAATTGACCTGTCTTGTGTCAGTCTATTTGTTGTTTTCTGATTTCTTAGAAGTTCATGGGCTACACTTCTTTTTCTTTTCCTGGATGGTGCTCTAACTTTTGGATCTTAGGTCTCTAGATCTCACTGATCTTTATCTTTTTCTGTTGGTTTGAGTTCAGCCAGTCCATGGGACTGGTCATGGATAAAATGTCTTTTACTTTCAGTTTACAATAGCTTCAGTTGCTCCTTCATTCTTGGTATTTCTTGCTGGTTCCAGTGATGTGGAAGAGGAGGACAAGTAGTGCTAAAACTCCCTTCAGTATATATTGAGGAATTTCAAAGATGGTTTTTCAGGGAGAGTGATTCTGGAATTCCCTTCTCCCCAGGAAAACTTCAGACTTTTTGTGAACTTGAGTGGCTCACCTTCAGAGTGTATTTGCTGAGGGAGGGCTCTGTATGTCCAAGGTGCCCAAGCTATATGGAATGTGGTTACGGGTAGTCCTGGACTCCCCAACCAGTTTCCATACATTGATTGGTAGCTCACCCTCCTTAGATAATCTCCCCCATGGCTATTGTGGGAAACAGGATTCTCTTGATAAAATCCCCCACCAAATTCAATGATGGGACCCCAGGTGAAATACACAATCTTGTCCTCTACAGGTCCTTTGTCTCCTTCTCACTGTGTTCCCCAGCACAATGGAATGACAGTGGTTCACAATAACCTATTAAACTTAGGAAAATCTAGAAGAGAAGAGCTCAAAGACTCCAGGCATCAATACATGGTAAGAAGGCACTGCTGATTACTTTGATTTGAGGACTGCACACTGTGAGCATGTGTGGAAATATCACACTGAACCCCAATAATATGTCCAATCATTTCAAGTTAATTTTAAAAAGCATGAAAAAAGACTCCATGCACTTCCTTAATTATAGGTTGAATCAAGGAACAATTTAAGTAATTTAAGTGAATATGCACCAATAATTTCTTTTTCTTAACTGATGCTTTGTAATAATATATTTTAATGAGGTACAGGATAGTACAGGCATACATGCACACATCACTCATTTAGCCCTTCTCTAATAATTTCTTCTTATCTACTCCCTGAGTGCTATGTGCTTTGCTATGCTATATTTTATGTTTAGAACTTTTATTGCCTACTACTACTTTTCTTTAAATATAATACCATTCATTCCACTTGTCACTCAATCAACATGATTATTCTGCTTTAACCTCAATTTCTCCCTGAATATTGTAAAAATTTACATTTTTATAAATTTTCCCTTTATGTATTGTGAGAATACCTGAATGCCCATGTAGTAAATTGGCCAGGTTCTCAATAATCAAGAGCAAAATGTCACTACATTTTTGTTGTTTCTCTTTTGACAAAATCTTCATGCCACTTAAAAAAAGATGTTTTATTGCTGGTAGTGTGGTAGTTCATTCTGATAGTCCCAGTATTTGGGAGGCTGAGACAGGAAGATCATAGGTTCTTAGCCAGTCTCAGCAACTTAGTGAGACCCTGTTTCAAAATAAATTTTAAAAAAAGATAAATAAAAATAGGGCTGTGGGTGTATCTCAGAGGTAGAATGCTCCTGGGTTCAGTCCCTAGTACCACACACACACAAAAGATGTTTTATTGAATTAGATTGTTCTAATTGCTCTTATTTTATGAGTGACTGAAGAAATTCCAGTACTTTGTGAAAAAGCATACTTATTGCTTGTCATCTCCTTCTTTCTTTTGTTCCAAGGTTCCTCTTCATTGCTAAGATGTATGCACAATAGAGTTTTACTTGTTGAAGTTCTTGTCAAGTTGGAGGGTCAGAAAGGAATTTCACCAGCACTCTGCTTGGTATGACCCCACATCCCAGGACTTCTTTGTGTGACTTCCTTTGAATGCTCCACAATTCAGGAAGCATCTAAAATTTGTTTGCTCACAAGCTCTTTCATGCATGGCAAGATCCATAGAAATGCAAATCTCTTAAAGTCTACAAAGTGAATTTGAATTCCAGAATTTTCAAAATATAAATTGGTTTAGACATGTACCAACATTTAGATACCATTTTTAAACTATCTTTTATGGATCAAATACTACTTTGATATCCAGATCTATATAGAAACTCGTATCTCTGGAATTAATTCTTCAAGATTATCAATCCAAGTATAAAGTTAGGTTTTTCACAACAACAACTGTATCACATTCTTCAACATTTGCTCCAATTTCATCTTCCCAATGATCTTGATCATTCGTGACCACCCCTTTTCATTATAGTCACATTCTTCCCAATTTTCCATACTAGATAATTTTCCTTTTATTCTCCTAGAATTTATTATCTCTTAGCATTCATATATTTTTTCTGGTTACTACATTTATTCTTTATTATCTGAAAACCTCTGCGAAAATGTTAGCCCCAAGATGTATAGTATCTGCCTATAGAAAGTAATAAAGACATACCTGTTGAACAAATAAATAAAATCAGTTATTGCTTTCTAGATTTAAAAAAATCTTGTGTCATATACTGATTAACTATTCATTTTTGATGAAACTATGTTAAATATTATAGTTACATTTGTCTAAAATGAATCTCCTTAAACCAGAAGTATGCGTTTGATAGATAGATGTCCCAAACTCATCATTTCTCACTTTGTGTCTTCGCCCAAAATGAAAGAGCTTATAAACAGAACTTCCTCAAAAATAAATCAATTGTTATGAACTTCAATATATTACAACTTGTGTTCTGTAAAAAGAACAAACCATCATCTGTTTGATTATAATTTGCTTTATGACTCACATAGAATTGCTGCCTTGGGATTCTCTTTGTTTGAATTCAGCCTTGTCTTGATCAATAGGCTTCCCCTTAGAGGGATCATTAGAACACAAGTTGACATTCATTAGTATTTAGAAGATGAACAGCATAGTGCATTTTCTTTTTGTTCAACAATCTGGTATTATTTACTTCAATATGCAAATCTATATCATGGCAACAAATAAATACATGACTATAGCTCCCTTACTTTTAGATTTAACAATGCAAAAATGACTCTGTTGGGATTAACTCTATATTAAAATGATTTGATAGTTTATCCATAGCATCATGTTGTGAGGAAATAAGTATAGTTTATCCAATGCTGAGTTTTGAGATTAGACTGCAGTTATGGGAAAAGCAGTGTTACTTGACCTGACAGAAGGTACAATAAGAACAAGTGTTTCATTTGTGTTTGGACTGTTGTAATAAGTTATATTTTATTTCAGTGAGAATTACTTACAATTTTTAAAATGTTGTTTAACCTTTTAAGAAGAAAGTAATAAAATGTACTATGTATGAATCAACCCAAAACTTTATTCTTGGGAGAGATAACAGATAATTCCTTTCAGTTTGTTAATTATAGTGATGCTACAAGAAAAAAATTTGAAGAATTAGTAGTCACATGCACTTTGCAAGGTTTATTAATTATTAATATACATTGACCAGAAAGATGCACAAATAGTGAATAAAATGTTAGAAATTTTGCAGTCTTGGTTATTTCTTAAAATTAAATTATAACTGTATATGCATATACAGTTTGATGAGCTGAACACACACACACACACACACACACACACACACACACACACATTCTTGCAACCACTACAATAACTAGGACAGAGAGTAATTCCAACTTTGTCTCCCAAAATTGTGTTATCCTGTTCCTTTGTAATTCAAATCCTACATTCTTTCCTAATTCAAGGTGAAAACTAATCTGTTCTTAGTTTTTGTGTTTTTTACTTTCCAGAATGTCATAGATATGGAACCAGACCGCATGCAATGTTTTCAGATTGGATTTAGACAGTCAGCATAATTCATTTGATATCCGGCCATGTTGTTGCATAAAACATCAGTTCATTTCTCCTTATTGCTAAGTGTGAATGTCTCACAGTTTATTTATTCATTTACCCACTGAAAGGCCATTTGGATTGTTTTTGTTTGGGGGCAATTTTGATGAAAGCCACAATATAAATTTGCATACAGGTTTTTCTGTGATTATCAGTTTTTATTTGTCTAGAAGCATGATCACTGTCTTATAATGTAAGAACATGTTTAAGTTTATAAGACACTGCTGAACTGTGTTCTGAAGTGGTTATAATAACTTGTGTCCCTAATAGAAAATCCCATTGCTACCTGGCCTAGCCTGTCCATGATTTTTCATTATTACTTCTTATTTTAGCCATTCTAATAGGGGTCTAGTTGTCCCTCACCGTGAATTTTGTTTTTGATTTCCTCCCAAATTAGAGACGTTCAGTATCTTTTGATATGCATATTTAATTTGTGTATATTTTATGGTGGAGTATCTATGCACATATTTGCAAATTTTAATAGGATTATTTGCTTACTTTTGAGTCTTGATAGTTCTATATATTTTGAATATATATATATGTGTGTGTGTGTGTGTGTGTGTGTGTGTGTGTGTGCTGTGTGTATGTGTGTACACAGTGTTAATTGAAATGTTTCCTTCATCAAGTCTCCCATCCCCCACCCACCTTCCTCCTCACCACGGCCATCAATCCACATGGGTTTCTCCTCCTATAACTGGAGTGTCTCTTGTATTCAAATTTCATCCTATTCTGTCTTTGGATCAACATTTAATTATTTTTCAGAGATAAAATATACATGGTGTAGAAATCACATTGTTCAATATTTTCTAGCATAAAGAGCAAGTGACATACTATTTATACTCAATAAATAGGTTTCTTTTCTATGCTTGCCAGCATGAAAATTCTGAAGAGTTGGAAAAATAAGAAGAGCACTTCATTGTCAATTAGAAGAAATTTTTAATATCTTTTAAAACTTAATGGTTTTTAATAATGAAAGAGAATTTTTAAATTGTAAGAATTAATCCTATGCTATCAACAAGATGTTTCCTTTTTACTAGATAAAGATAAATATGTAATAATTAGATATTTAAGTATTTTGTATATTTGAATATTCTTTTTTTTAAATTGCAGTACAGGGCATTCTACCTCCGAATTACATCCTTATCCCTATTTTTTACTCTTTAGTTTGAAACAGCGTCTCACTATTTGCAGAGGGCCTCACTAAATAGCTGAGGCTGGCTGCAAATCTGTGATCCTCCTCTCTCAGTCTACCAAGTGACTGGGATTGCAAGTGTGTTCAACCATGCCTGGTTATATTTGCTATCTTAATAAAAGAATAAAAATAAGTACATGTCAATGGAGTTAAGACAACTTAAACATGAAGATTCCTAAATAAGTCTCACTGTTTCCTATGATTAATCAAAACATTGAAAAATTTAACAACATACATATCTAGCAGTTTGTTTTAACATTGACCTCTTTCATTCTTCTATACAACATATTAACTATAATCTGTAAATGGAAGATAAGTATTTTTGGACAAACTCACAATCATGCTTTGTGAATCCCTAAATGCAGGTAACAAAGTATATGATAAACAAACACAGACATGTTAAGGCCATAAGTTGCAGATGGATCTGGAAGCTTTTGAAAAATATACATTAATTTAAGAGGTTAGTTTGTTTATAGTTCATTTCATAGTTTTAAAGCTCAAATAAGCACAAGATAAAATCAAAGCGAATTGATACTTGAATTTAAAAGCTAGTCCTGTGAAGAAATTTGAATATTAGCTGTTTCACTACGTTGCCATCTGGAGACTTTTTTGTGAGGCATAGATAAGTAGGAAAAGTATATTTTTACTCATCAAAGCCTGATATACTACCCTAACATCCTGTCCATTTTGAGTTATACCTTGGCTGAGAATCATTGGCTTTCTTGTGCTTATAATCTTTAAAATAACAGTCATGTTCAGGTTGGCCAAGACTAGTTGAGAATGATCTTCTTAAAAATATCTAGGTATCCTGTGCTCCTCTAAGACAGCCATGTACTTACTATCTGTTTTCAGATATAAGTAAATAATTGGTAGAAAAATAACAATAGTTCATTGATTCTATATAAAGTCCATCTTTTAGTCTTGGTCAGATCAGGAGGTTCAGCCTTCCTATTTATTGTATTTGTCCCTACATATATATTTTTCCCCTGAGGTCTCAGTCAACTCACAGGAGGTTCTTGCCAAGACATAGCAAGTGTAACTGTTCATGAGTTTATTATCATACATTTTCTCTTGTGACTTGAAATACATGAGCAATTATGTATTAGACAAGAGTCAAATTCTGGTACTGATGGTATATCTGGAGTAGAAATTATAATTTAGGTTTATATCTGACATCCAGCTTTCAAGTATTTCTCTCATGTCTATATTTTCAAATGCTTTATTTTGCAGAAATATGATTCATATTCAATCCACCTCAAGGGGAATTGCTGGGGCATTAAGAGGTATACCTTTATATTTGCCTCTAGAAAAAATAGCTAAATAACTATCACAGAGAGAGGTAAGAAAATGAATCATGTTCTCCAATATCAGATAATATTTACTGTTCTTATTTTTTATAGTATGGTAGGGGTGCACAGAAAGAGTAGACAATGTACTCCCCAAGTATAAGTACTTATTTTACAATCGCATGGCGAATATTGAGAACCAAAACATAATGGAATTCCAGTTGGGTGCTGCTGTGGACACCAGTAATCCCAGTACTTGGGAGGCTGGGACAGGAAGATTAAAGATTTGAGCCATCAACTGGGCGTAGGGGCATACACTTTTGTAATCCCAGTACTTGGGAGGCTGAGAAAGGAGGATCCAGATTTGGGGCCAGCCTCAGCTACTTAGTGAGGGCCTCCACAACTTAGTGAGACCCTATTCAAAGAATACAATAGGGCTAGGGGGTATAGCTCAGAGGTAGAATTCCCCTGAGTTCAATTCCTAGTACCTCAAAAAAAAAAAAAAAATGAGCCATCCTCAGTAGCAATTTACTGAGACTTTGCATCAAACAAAAAACAAATAAAAATAAAAAGGGCTGGGGATATAACTTGGAAATAGAACTCACTTGGGTTCAATCCCCAACACCAAATAAGAAAGAAAGAAGAAAGAAAAAAAAAGAAAGAAAAAGCAGAAAGTAAGAAAAGGAAAGAAGCAATGTGTAGTAGATATTCCAAAAAATAAATTATTCCAAATTTAATATAAAAAAAAACACACCAAGAGAAGGATACAAATTCTGAAAAGAAATTAACAAATGAGCTACAACTGATAACTGGGAAAACCTAATTTAGTGTCAAGGTATTATATACAATTATTTATAACAGAAAAGGAGTTTTTAGTCATTTTACTGAGAAAATAGAGCTGAATAATTTGTTGATATAATTATGTACTTGGAAATTAAAGAAAAGCAAAAGCAAAACACATGTATTTATTTTCACAGAAAAATTATTTTATGACAATCATAAAAATTGATGGCACAGTGTGTGTGTGTGTGTGTGTGTGTGTGTGTGTGTGTGTGTGTGTGGCACTGGGGATGAAACCCAGGACATTCTATCTCCAAGCTCCATCTCCAGCACTGTTTAATTCTTTTATTTTGAAGCAGAGTCTCACTAGGTTGCAGTGGGCCTCACTAAGTTGCTGAAGCTAGCTGCAAATCTGCAATCCTCCTGTCTTAGCCTCCCAAGACCTGTGATTACAAGCATGTGCCACCATGCCTGACTTTTAGTCTGCTTTATGATGCTATGACAAAATACCTGAGACTGTGTAACTGTGAACCAGTTTGTAACTGGTTATTTAACTTATATTTCTGGATGCTGGAAAGTCTATGATTGGGATGTTGACATCTGCTAAGCATCAGGTGAAGCCTTGCTTCATCATAATATGGCAGAGAGCATTGAATGATGAGACAAAGCAAGTATGCCAGAGAGAGTTGGCTTTTATAATGAACCGAATCCTACCATAACCTGTTAGTCCACTAATATATGAGTGGACCTATAACTCAATTACTTCACAAAGGCACAGCTTCGAAATACCATTATCATATAATTTTTTTTTATTTCAGCCATCTTTTTTTAAATTTTTTTATTTTTGTTCATACATTGTAAGCATACATCTTTGTTAGGTGCAAATTGATAACGATACATGTGCTCACAATTCTCATTTGACCCCTTCCCCCAATTCCCACCCCGCTCCCTCACCCTCCCTCCCTCTCAAGTTCAGTTTAGTGAGTGACCTTGGTATACATTAGTGTTCCCCCCCGCCCCCGTCCAACCCCCTTGGCTAAATCAACTTCTTTGCTTTCGAGGGTCTCTCCTTTTTCATTTGGAGACCCTCTTATGCCCCATATTCTCCCTAGCATCCGCAAATTAGGGAGAACATATGCTTCTTTACTCTTTGTGACTGGCTAATCGCACTTAACATAATGTTTTCCAGTTGCCTCCATTTCCTTGCAAATAACATGATTTTGTTCTTCTTTATTGCTGAGTAAAATTCCATTGTGTATATATCCCATAGTTTTGTAATCCATTCATCTGCCTTTGGACATCTTGGCTGCTTCCATAGTTTGGCTATTGTGAATTGTGCAGCTATAAACATAGATGCACATACGTCAGTCTGATAGTTTGGTTTCCATTCTTTTGGGTAGATACCCAGAAGTGGTATTGCTGGATCATATGATAGGTTCATTCCCATTCATCTGAGGATCCTCCATATTGTTTTCCAGAGAGGTTGCACTAGTTTGCAATCCCACCAACAGT
>PVLC010033603.1:0-17522 GCA_004027655.1 Graphiurus murinus | reverse complement strand
CTCCAGATGAAAAAGTAGAGACCCTCGATAAACAAAGAAGTTGATTTAACCGAAGGGGATGGACGGGGGGTGGGGCATGGGGGGGGAGTGCATCCTAAGGCACATGATGTACTTACACAATTATATCAAGGTCACTCACTGAACTGGAGAGGGAGGGAGGGCGAGGGTGTGGGGTGGGAAGTGGGGAAAAGGTCAGATGAGAAATGTGTGCACATATGTCTTTATCAATTTGTACCTAACAAAAATGTATATATTTGTTAGCACGAATTATTACAATAAAAAAAAATCTTATGAGCCAGGTGCAGTGGTGCACTCCTGTAATCTCAGTAGTTGGGAGGCTGAGACAAGAGGGTAGCAAGTTTGAGGCATTCTCAGCAACCTAGCAAGACTCTCAGCAATTTAGCGAGACCCTCTTTCAAAATAAGAAATAAAAGTGCTGGGTGTGTAGCTCAGATGTAGATTGCCCCTGGTGTTAAATCCTTAGTACCCCCACCCCCAAATCTTACACATTATGGAATGAGGGAGGGCTTTTTTTCTTTTCTACTATTATTTAGTATTTTTATCATAGGAGAGATGGGATCTGATTTACACTTTTAAGAGATCATGAATGGAGGTTGGTTTAGCACTACGCAGGTGTAAATTCACTAACATACATCCATTTTAGCATTGCTTCTATTTACTTTTAAAATACTTTTATTGGTGCATTATAATTACACATCACAATAATGTTCAAAGAGATGCAAACATACATGCACACAGCACTTGGTATATTTCCCGGGGCATCCTATGTGCTTCCTGCCCCCACCCTGTACAAATTAATGAGATTGGTAGTAATATCTTCATATATAGGCATGGCATTATTTGAAGTTTCCTTTATTAGTCCCTCCTGCCCCCAATATTCCTCTGCAATCCTTCTCTGCTATTCTCTTGCCTTTCTACTTCTATGTAAAAAACAGTGTAGCCAGGCATGGTGACACAAGCCTGTAATTTCAGTACTTGGGAGGCTGAGTCAGGAAGATCACTGTTTCACTGTTTCCAGGCCAAGTCATGGTAATTTAGTGAGGTCTTGTTTCAGAATAAAAAATAAAATAGAACTGGAGGTGTAACTTAAAAGTAGAACATAGAGCCGGGCGTGGTGGCGCACGCTTGTAATCCCAGCATTCGGGAGGCTGAGACTGGAGGATCCGGGTTCGCGGCCAGCCTCAGCTACCTAGTGAGGCATTCCGCAACTTAGTGAGACCCTGTTTCAAAATAAAGAATAAAAAATAGGGCTGGGGGTATAGCTCGGAGGTAGAATGCCCCTGGGTTCAATCCCCAGTACCAAAAAAAAAAAAAAAAAGTAGAACATAGAACATCCCTGGATTTAATCCCCAGAAGAACATACACACACACACACATACACACACACACACACACACACACACACACACTCACTCACACACGTGTCAAATTTGTGTTTTAAAAAGACAATTTTAAGCCGGGCATGGTGGCGCATGATTGTAATCTCAGTACTTGGGAGGCTGAGTGTTGAAGATTGCAGGTTCAAACCCAGCCTTGGCAACTTTGCGAAGCTTGCAACAACCTAAGTGAGACTCTGTTTCCAAATAAGAAATAAAATCGAGCTGGGGATGTAGATTAGAGGTGAAATGTGTATGGGCTCAATACCCAGTACCAAAAAAAAAAAAAAGAGAATTCTAGTCAGGCATGACAGTGCATGTCTGTAATACCAGTACTTGAGAGGCTAACACAGGAGGATTGCAGGTTCGAGACTGAACTCAGCAATGTTGAGAGACCCTCAGTGACTTAGGAAGACCCTGTTTCAAAACAAAAAATAAAAAGGGCTGATCATGTAGCTCAGAGGTAAAATGTCTCTGGGGTTAAATCCCTAGTACCACACACAAATAAATTAAAAAAATTAAAAGTAATAATAAATAAATTAATTAATTAATTAAAAAATAGTTCTAAGAGTGTGGAGAACACAGTGAAGGAGCAACAGTGCATGAGATTACAGTAGGAAAAACTTATCAATCTTTAAAATAATTCAGATGAATTATGTTACAGGCTTGGATTATGGAAGTGGGAATACAAATAGGGGACAAAAATGGACTCATATAGGTATAGAAAAGTAGTAATAATTGACTGAGGATAAGAGAGGATACAGGGCAGTTGATAAGGCATCAGTATTACACTATTTGCTAGATAGAGTTGCTAGTAGCCAAACAAACGGGGACCTGATCCATCCAAGATAGGTCTGTCAGAGATTATACTCACTCTACTGAGGGTCATCAGTTTGAATAATGAATATGCCTCTTTACAAGTAAGATATTGTGAATTGGAAATATGTCTCCTGCCTATTAGTTTTTCCAGTGCATGTAACATTTGTTGTCTCCTTCATAGATTAATTAATTTCAATTGAACCATTGTTCCTAATAGACAGTAGAATTACATATTGTTTTGGATTCTGCTTTTGTGTGTGTGTGTGCATGTGTGTGGTACTGGGGATTGAATCCTGGGAAATTCTATCTCCGAGGTACACCCCCAATCATATTTTATTTTCATTTTGAAACAAGGTCACACTTCTACCTGAGGCTGTCCTCAAACCTGTGATCCTCCTGTCTCAGCCTCCCAAGTACTGGGATTACTGGCTTGCACCACCATGCCCAGCTGCATTCTGCTTTACAAAACAGTCGTGTGTGTGTGTGTGTGTGTGTGTGTGTGTGTGTGTGTGTTTACTTATAGCTGATTTACATCTTCTACCCATGAATTTAGTTTCCTTTCATCTATATCAAGTAAATAAAAATGATATGGAGTCAAAATATCATACTGGTAATATAAATTGGCTACTATATAAGGTTAAGATGTTCTCAGTTACAAATAGCAGCATATAGACACTGCTAGAAACTTCCTCAATAAGACCCCCAAAGCACAATAAATTAAAATGATAATTAATAGGTGGGGTGGCATTAAATTAAAAGCCTCCGTGCAGCAAAGAAAACCATCAAGAATTTTAATAAAAAGCCAACAGAATGGGAGATCTTTGCAAGCTATTGCTCTGATAGAGGACTAATAACTAGAATATACAAAGAGCTGAAAAAACTTAACACTAAAAAAGAAATAACAATAAAAATACAAATGGCCAATAAATATATGAAAAAAATGTTTAACATCATTATCAATCTGAGGGATACAAATCAAAACTACACTGAAATTTCAACCTAACTCCAATTAGAATGGCAATCATCAAAAACACAGACAATAATAAATGCTGGTGAGGATGTAGAGAAATAGGAACTCTGCTACATTGTTGATGGGATTGCAAATTAATGCACTTAACTTTGGAGATCAATGTGGAGATTCCTGAGAAGACGGAGAATGGGACTACCATATGACCCAGCAATACCACTCCTGAATATCTTCCCAAAGGTATTGAAACCAGAATATTATAGTAATACATGCATATTTATATTTGTAGAAGCACAATCCACAATAATCAAATTATAAAAATAGCTTAAATGTCCACCAACAAATGAATGGATTACAAAATTATGGAACATACACACAATGGAATAATATCCAGCCATAAAGAAGAACAAAGTTATGTCATTTGCAGGAAAATGGATGGAAATAGAGAATATTATGCTAAATGAGATCAGTTAGTCACAAAAAGTGGAAGACCATGTTTTTCCTCATATGTGGAAGCTAGGAAGAAATTGGGATACAAAAGGGACTCTAGACAAAGAAGGAGAAACTCTAGAGGAATGATAGAAGGGGAATAAAGGATAGAGGCAGGTGGGGAGAAGGAGATCTGATGAAGGAAACACTTCAGTCACCAGGAGCACATATGCACAATTATCAATGGCAAACTCAGTATCAGATACAGGGGAGGGAGCAGGGTGGGAGCCAGGGGGAAGCTCACAAGTTCTGTGTGTATGTATGTCTCTATCACTCTGAACTCCATCATGATGTGTGATTACAATGCACAAATTAAAAAAGAAGAATTTGGCAGAGCTATTTTTTAAAATTAGAAATATTTGTCTCAAATGTAAAAAATAATGAAACTACCAGTTTCGTTAATTGAAAGAATAAATATAAAGGATATAATTTAATGTGATCTTTTTGCATTGCCATTTTCATCATACAGGGTTGTCTTTTTAAACTGACTACCCTTATAGCCCCAAGAAGATTCTCAGTCCCATCTATCATAGAAAAATTAATGGTTCTAGCACCGTGTCCCTGTACCATTAGGAAAATGTATTAGGTTGTGTTACCCAGACTCTTATCACATCACATTGGCCATTATTGAAACACCTGCTCTAAGCCCCTCAGGTATAATAGCTAAAGTAATGAGACCACCATGATTGGTTTAAACTCATCCTCTTCTGAAACACATAACTATCTCATGCTTGAATCAAATTAAGGTTCTATTTGCAAGAATGTGGGAGCATGGAGGATGGCCTTATGGGTAGGGCAACCATTAATATTTATCAATGTAGTACTCCTGAAGGACATTTCTTTCGGAATATTTTGAGATTTGTTAGTTACATAGTGTGATAGATAACCTTCAATACTCAAGAGCTTCCAGTACCAACTGGTCACTCATTTGGAGAAGGGAAAGGGCACCGGATGTTAGTACTGATACCTATTGGGACAGCTGCAGGAATTTGAGCTGGCAATGGCAAATTTCAATATTGGCTATTGCTCTACTCTTCTTTCAGTGCCAACCTTTTGCTCTTCTGATCTGGTGTGTGCATGCTGATCTGTGACAGTCCCCAACAGCACGTGAGCTAAAGATTTTCTTCCAATTAGTAGCTCTGTGTTTCGAACTTATCTCTTTCACCAAGTGTAGCTATCATCCATTCTCAGAACCATGCCTGATTATTCTAAGAAATGAAACTATCTTTGTATTAACTAGGAGTAGTGGATTAAAAATTGCATTTCTCAGCTGGGTGTGGTGGTGCATGCCTGGTATCACAGTTGGGAGACTGAGACAGGAGGATCTCAGGTTCAAGGCCGGCACGTGGTAATTTAGCCAGACCCTGTTTTAAAACTAAAAAATAAAATAGAACTGGGGTATAGGTCAGAGGTAGAAGGCCTCTGGGTTCAATTCACACACACACACACACACACACACACACACACACACACAGCACCTCTCAGGCAAACAAAGCATATTTTAATACAAATCTTAAGGTTCTGAAGATTATCCAAAAATAAATCATTTACTAAAGACCAATTTTCTCACTTGTTGTCACTTTACATTTGACCACCCAATGGTTATATCATGTCTCAAAATGAAATGCTGTCTACCTCTTTTGTAAGGACCAGGTGAAAAAAGTATGTATGAGGGTTGCCTCCAAGAAGTTCTTGAAACTTGGGGCAGAAGCTGCAGCTTTTGAGCTCATGACTAGCTAGCTTTAGTTTTTAACAGGGTCAGAGTATGGAAACTGGTAGGTCATGGATGCAAAATCTGAATTATAGAATGATTGTCTTCCTTGTAGAATGATCACCCTCTTTAAGTGTCTGGGAAGCCATAGGCTATTTTTCATAACTAAGTATTTCATAACTTAAGAGTGATCTAACTAATTTCTATGATTGATAAGCAGTTGTAATTGCAGTCAGAAAAAGACGATTATAGTGATTTTTGCAAACATCATCTCTTCACACAGAAGTTTGGCATTAGGATAATGATGAATTGCTAACTCTGTGCATATGTGAGGACACAAGGAAATGCTGATAAAATCCCACACTAGTGTCATAAATGTTACAGATTTTCAGTTTATATATTTTCTGAAATTCAGTAGAGAGTAGGTCTCCAATGTCCTGAGCATATAAAACAATAAAACTTTATGGGAAAGGTTTTGATGGTAAAGAAGAGAGTTGAAGTTTCCATTTTCTTTTTCTTTTTATCTCCTTTAGTTTTTTCTAAATATCATATCTATCATTCTGCTTCGAATGCCAAACTTAATTTGTTAATTTGATAGTATCTCAAAAAAATGATTCAAATTATTAAAATGTAGCTCCTGCAGGTCTAGAGAGTTCATTTACACTGTTTTCTTCTTCATTATTTCAGAATAACTTCCTGGCCTCCTACCCAAAGAGTGGCCTTTTCCTCTTGTCTAACACAAGTGACATCTTTTAAGTATAAAGAGTACAGTGAAGTGCCATGAATTATTTCTTTTTTTTTATGTTTCCCACTAAGCATTTCCTCTCCCTGTGAAAGAGAAATCCGCATTATTCTCTTTTAGACTGAAACTTAAATGTAATTTCTTGCTTGGAGTGTATTTAATGTTTTTACCTTGTTTCTGCATTGCATCTTACACCAGACTTCTTTGCTCATGACTCTGTATGCCCTCACTATTAGTAACCTGGTCTTTTTGTTCAGTGGAGCAGATTTCCCAAACCTTAAGTGTATCAAAATATGACTATAATACGATGGTCTAGAGTCTAATAAAATACGATTTTGAATTGTAAGTCTTTATAAAATAATAGATGTAGTTTGAGAAGTAAGCATTATAATTACCAAGAACAAAATAAAAGTCTTATTTCTTTGTCAAACATATGTGCAGTGTAATAGAATAAACATTGGTCCTGCAATTGGAAGATGCCATAAATAAGCTCTATGAAGTTTTTTTTTTAGGCTGTTCCTATGCTTAACATTTATATTGGTAAATATATGAATTCTGAGTAAGATAATCACAACTCCTTCCAGGTCAAACAATCTCTGAATATAATAAAATAGATTTTTTAGCTTGGCATGGTGGCATATGCCTGTAATCTCCGTACTTGGGAGGCTGAGAGAGGTTTGAGACTTGTCTCAGCAACTTAGTGAGACTCTCAGCAATCTGTCATGACCATATTGAACAAAACAAAATAAAACAAAACAACAACAACAAAAAAACCCCTGGGGGTTGAGGGTGTAGCTTGGAGGTAGAAAGCCCCTAGATTTAATCCCCAGTACCATAAATAAAATAGATTTCTTTTTTATATTATTGTACTTTTATCTTATTTTTAACCTTAATTGATAGTATATTGATCTTTTAATGTTCTTATATGCAAACAACTAAGGCACAAATCTGTAATTATGGTTCAGAAGAGTCTTATAAAATGTAGATTTCTTTTTGTTTTGGTGGCAATGGATATTGAACCTAGGGATGTTTTATCTTTGAGCTAAACTCTCAGTCCTATTTTATTTTGAAGCAGAGTCTTGCTAAGCTACTGTGCACTGGCCTCAAACCTATGTCTCAGCCTCCCAAGTACTGGGATTATAAGCGTGCACCACTACAACTGGCGGGTTATAGATTTCTTAGGCAGTATTCTGTAAAGAGTCAAAATTTTTATCAGGAGAGCTTAGGGTAGGGGCAGTTACTTATAATATTTATTTCATTAGAGAATATTGTATACATTTTGAAGGAATGATAGCTATTTGGAAGGATATTGCCTATCCTCTCATTCCATTTTTTAGTAGCCTTTCATTTTAAAATTGCTGTCTGAATTTTAAAATTGCTGTCTGAATTTTAAAATTGCTGTCTGAATTTTAAAATTGCTGTTTGAATCTTAATAAGTTTTGCTCATCATGCAGAAAATTTATTTGGTAACTGTCCATTTGCTACTCAATCTAGGCAACTTTAAAAAAAAAAATCATTCTTCATTCTGTCCAAATCAGTCTATCATTGATTTGAACATTAAGATAAAAAACTTTAGGTGGAGAATATTATCACTAATTCTATTCAGTTCTGGAATTTTGTATCGTGAGAGTTTGGGCAGAATGAGTGTGGATGTGAAGCAGGGGGAGAGTATTATATCCTTGGGGAAGCAGAATACCTTAGTGAAAAGAGGATAAGAATTCCTGTAAGATCTGTCCTTTATCTGTCATTTGCTACTTAGATCTATAGAACTGACACATTATATAAGTTAGGATTCAGTTGTAAGGAGTAGAAGTAAGCTTTGGCTAAGTTAAGGGAATCTGATTTACTGGAAGAATTTTTATAAGGCTGGGAGATTTAGGAAAAGAATAGACTGGAACCAATGATTGTTCTGAAAGCCTAGAAATCAAGAGAAACAAACTGTTTCAAAGCTGGGGCAAGTGAAAATGTAGAAAGAAGACACAAAGATCTCCTGCAGCCACAGACCCACTGGAATAAGTCACCTCATAATATGTGCTTCCTTTGCTCCCTTACCTCAGACAGCCAAGAGCCAAAGTTTTGAAGGGAGAACTGGCCAGAACTATAGTATGCATGGGGCCCAGGTGTACTAGGCCAAGAGAGGGGGACACAGCCATGGGGCATTCACAATGTCAGCTGTTCACTTTTCCCAAGATAACTGAGGTGGGGAGAAAATACTCGGGTGTTGTTAAGAAGAGGACAAGAAGCCTTGGCAGATAGAAAATGACTGATGCCCATTGCACAGCAAACTAGTGAATGCAAACTACTCCCCTTTCATCTTTAATGTTATTCAAAGTAACAATCATGGTATATTATGTTTAGCCCTAGAGGTCATAAGATCACTATCGAAGACAGGAAGATTTCTTAGAAGGTCTGTAATTTCTCTGAATTAAAAATAGTGACCAAAAAGAATAAAAATGAAATGGTTTAGATGTGTGATTTTCACCATGGTTCTCATTGGAGACAGCATGGCATAACATTTACACACCTTAACTTTAAGCTGGGTGTAAATCAGACTACATGTGACTTGTTATCTATATAAACCCAGGCAAGCTCCTTAACTTTTCTGTGCCTCAATTTTTCTCATATTAAAACTGAGGATGACAATAGATATGCATACCTCAAAGAGATGTTTTGAGGATTATGTAAATTAGTTTCTATAAGCACTATGCATAGGTAAAATTAAATAGACTTAAATACTATTCTTTCTAATGTAGACTCTCACAAATTTACTTAAATGTCTGCCTATTGCTGTTCTTTTACTTCACTATCTAGTACAAGGCTCCACTTTTAGAAGCTGCTTAATAATTATAGACGAAAAGTCACTGGATGGATATACAAGTATAAAAGCTGGATTCCTGAGTTTGACTTACTATGCCATATTTCTATTTTAATGTCTTGGGATAGTGGTGATAGTATATTGTAAGTATCATATGGTTTTGAAGGTGATGTTATACTAATGTTACTGACATCTAGTACTAATACTCTGCTAAATGGCTGCTTACTAAGAACGTAAAAAACCTTACTTGGTCATTAGCTTGTGAAAGATGAGAAATACTACTAGAATTAGCTTGTTTAATTTTATCTTGTTCATTTGAAAAATGAATCTATGATTTATAACTCTCATGTGAGAAAACAGTATTGGAATCCTCATCTAACACTATTAAATCAAGTACACTTACGGAATATAAATGTTCAAATGGTTTCAGAATAACATTATTCCACCCTTAATGTGATTGAGACTTTACCAACATTTTATTGTTTTTTGTTTGTGTCACATTTTTCTCAGTTTTTTAAAACCAAACTCTAATTATCACCCATTTTACCCACAACCATGTATAGGTCAGTTCTGATTACATATATTTCCTCAAAATCTCATAATAAAATTAGCTTTTATAATACATGGTGGATTTGTCTTTGTGTGAACCTAATGAATAGCAAGTGACAGTATTAGCCATCTAGAATCCATAATTAAATAAAGTGGTTTAATCATAACCATGTAAATCCAAACTATCAGAATATCTTGGCTAGTCTCCTGATACACCAACTACAAAAATTAACAAAGTCCTCCTTGGTATGAAGGAGGCAAAGATATTTTGTAAAGCTGATTGTTCTATCTTGAAGAATGTAAGGGTTTACTCAGTATGATTTCTAAAATCCTTATAATGATTTTTATATGAGTAAACAACTAATCAGCACATTGATGTAAACTATCTGAATTCTTATATTTTGAACACTAGAAGAAAAGGGAATCAGATTAGGTTGTGAGATAAGGGCTTCAGAATTTTCCTACTTTTTAACTGCTTTCAATGGAAAAATATTCATTATGCACAATTCTATTGTTATAATTTACTTGATAAGCTAAGCATGGTGGCATACACTTGTAATCCCAGTACTTGGGAAGCTGAGAAGAAGATCTCAGATTCAAAGCAGCCTCAACAACTTAGCAAGAGTCTTAGCAACCTAGTGAAACTGTTTCCAAATAAGAAATAAAATCAGTTTGGGTGTGTAGCTTGGAGGTAGAATGCCTCTGGATTCAATTCCCAGTACCAGAAAAAAAACCAAAAAACAATTTGATAATAAAGAGTGACAAAATAGTCTTTTTTTCTCATCAAGCTGGAGTACATTGATTATGTTGTAACTTAGAGTGAGTAGTGGTCAACCTCAATCTACATGCATAAATATATATAAATATATATTTAAATATATATAAATTATATATTTATATATTTATATAATATTTATATATTTATATATAATGTATATATTTATAAATATATATTTAAATATATATAAACATATATATATTTTTGCTGTACTGGGGATTGAAGCCAGGGGCATTCTACCTCCAAGCTACACTCCCAGTCCTATTTTTAATTCTTTATTTTGAAACAGGGTCTCACTAAGTTGCAGAGGGTCTCAATAAGTAGCTGAGGCTGGCCATGAACCCAGATCCTTCTGTTGCAGCCTCCCAAGTACTGGAATTACAACTGTGTGCCACCATGATTGGCTCAACTTCAATATTAATATGCTTGATCTGTTGCTAAAAATGCATATTTTTGGGTGCTACTTCTAGAGATTCTTATTTGATAGATTTTCAAAATCACCCTTAAAAAATTCTGTTGCAGAAGTTAAATGACCACTTTGGAAATAGAGTAAAGGTTGCCTGTATCAGACATTTCCTTGATATTTTTGCAACCCTATTGGCAATTATAACCAGGTGAGCTGTAGCTTTCTTTCAGCCTCACTCTTGGCAGAAATCCATCTTGTTAACAGGGTTTCAACTGTAAGAACAAGTAGCATTCTCCTCCTGCATCTTTGTCCAATCAATGGTAGCACATACTTTAAGCAATGCTTCTTTGCACTACTTGTGACCTGTGAAACTGCTATTATTGTCAGGGAGAAGGTGGAAAGTATCAAGCAAGCCTGGAAAAGAGTAGCCACTTACCTTGAGCCACCGAGCACTCTCCTGTGATGAGATGATGTCAGTGGCTGTACTTACTGTAAATGGCAATGTACTGTTTCACCCGTACTCTAATTTGCACACTTGTAAATTTAGAGAAGGCCACTAGCTAACATCCTTCTTCACCCCTACCACAGATGAGAAAGGGACTATTTAGTGGAGACTATTTAATCCCGATTGTGTGTGTGTGTATGTGTGTGTGTGTGTGTGTGTGTGTTTACCTTCATCCATGTTTCTGTTTTTAGTTCTGCCAGCAGGACGTCACCTCCTTAGCCTCCTCCTCGAAGGCCTCAGCTTTGCTATTGCAGTCAACCACCTGGTTGACTTAATTTCTATGTCCATAGGAAGTAGACATGACATTGCAAAGGAAAAAAGAAGAGGTCTGTAGAGACTCAAAAACTATTGTTTAAAAGCACGTAAGAATGAAATGTCACATTGCATGACAAGAACAGATAATGATGTGACACAGTTAATGGTGCTTCCCAGAAGTGCCATAGTGAGGCTTTCCATACTTTTATACTCACCAGGCATTGACTATACAGCAATATTTCTGATTAATCAGTTTTATAGAGAAACCAAATCAAGAGTGGAGAAAGTGAGAGAAATAGAGGGAGAAAGAAATAGAGAAAGAAGGGAGGGAGGAAGGAAGGAAGAAAGGAAGGAAAGACGGAAGGCAGGCAGGCAGGCTGGCAGGTAGGCAGACAATGAGGAATTGCCCTACAAGATTCTGGAGGCTTCAAAGTTCCATGAACTGCTATGACTGGAGGTGCAGGAAGCCTGTGGTACAGTTTCAGTTCAAACTTGAGTGTCTGAGAACCACTCAAGTGGTTCCAATGATGTAACTCCCAGCCCAAGGCCAGAGGCCTGAGAACCAGGAGGTTACTAGTGTTAAGTCCTAGAGTCTGAAGGGCCAAAACCCAGGGTGGTTGATATTTGTAAGAAGATTGATATTCCAGCTCAAGCAGAAAGAAAATTTACCCTCTTCTGCTTTTTTGTTCTAATCAGTCCTTCTGGAGATTGGATGAGGCCCACCTACATTGGTGAAGATAATTTTCTTTACTCAGTCTACTGATTCAAATGCTAATATTCTCTGGAAACACCCTCACAGAAACCTCCAAATAATGTTTTACTAGCTATCTTGGCACCTCCTAGCCTAGCCAAGTTGACACATCAAATTAACCATCACAACACAACACCACATCTTTTTCCTGCTTTTACATACTATTATGTTTATAGCCTGAAGGTAAAAGTCATAACAAATATGTTTTGGTGGAAAGAATATTCTAAATCTTGACAGACCTATGTTTAAAACCTGATCCCTTATCTGACTAGCAAGTTTGCTTAACTTCTGTGGAAGGAGTTTTATGTCTTGGCATTATTCTGAGGATGTGAATTAATTCATGGGGTTAAAGAGGCAAATGGAGTCTCATTGAATCTGGGTCAGCTTCTTAGGAGTGTATGAGTGAAAAATGGACTGCTTTATGATGCTCTAGTGCAGATATATTTATGCAGTAGATCCCTGTAAATAATAAATGATATTGATATAAAAAGCATGAATACTGGAAAAGACAGAGCAGTGATTTTGGACACTATGTGGTTAGAGTAAATAGGATAATTTACTCTTCATTCTATATATAGCCATGGGGCTTTTGGAGACTCACATTTTGTAATTCTTTTAAAAATATATTTCTTCATATATTATTTTCACTTTAGGACTTACTTATTTGTCCTTTTCCATAAGGGAAATTGCAGGCACATGCAATAAAATTTACAATCATAATTAAAAATAAGGTTGGAAAATCACAACCAAGATATATAGTAAATGGTCAGTACAGGAACAAGAAAAATGTGTACTAAGAAGAAGAATAATGTAATAAAGAAAAAATATGCCTGATGTTTGTTTTCAAGATCTTTTTAGCCAGGGTAATGCTTTCAAGACAAGTTATACTATTTTGTTATCAAAGGGTAGTATGCATATCATTTCTTCAAGTGAAATAAGGAAACTTTTCATATAGACTTTCAAAATAGGCATTGAATAATATGATTGACAATATTATCCATGATAAATTCATGACTGAAATGGAAGGAAATTTAATGCGATTACTTGTTTCAGATGCTTAATAAAATCTGAAGATGCAATTGTTCATAATTCAGTGAAAATTATCCTAAGAAGAATTAAGATAATGTGATTCAGGCGTATATCTTTTTGCTGGTCCAACTAAGAAATGAATCCAAATAAGAAAATACTCACAGTAGTGGATGAAGGATAGGAAGTATTAAACAATGTTACCTGAATATTTCTTCTATAAGGTGAAATTTTAAGAGTGGGTGATTTGATGTGGGTTAATATTCTATAGTGATGACTGAGAAGCAAACTAGATTCTTTAGAGACTAACCGAATAGGTGTTAAGACTGAGATGATATTAGAAAAGTCAAGACATGTCTTCTTTGTTCTCTTCTTGTTAAACATCTCCCTACTTCTACACATGTGGCCCAAGACACTCCCAAAATTATGTTTGGTAATTAAAAGTTTTATGAATTTTTAACTCATATTTTCAGCATTACATGTTATTTTAAAAAAATTGTGAAGGCTGGTGCTGTAACTCAATGGTAGAACACTTGCATAATACATACAAGGCTCTGGGACCACGAAAAAGAAAGCCCTTCTCCTTATCCAGTTCTCTGAGCTTCTCTCACTGAACCCTCTCTTCTCTGACCCTCAGTGATTATCCAGGTCTACTTCATTAAAAGACAAAGCATTTATTATTTAATTCATCAACTGCTTATACCTCAAATAACAAATAGCTATTTCTCAACATCCCCTTCACCTTATCTCTAATCACAATTGATGTGGGGCACTTCTCCTATTTCAGATTGAACCAGGTCAACTCACTGTGTCCTTGACTTCCATTTCAGTAGCCGTGAGTTCTTTGTGACCATACATTGTGTCCTAAACAACTTGGTGTTTTCTAGAAGACTGCCTATATATGGTCTGCCTATATCCTTTGGGCCTTATTCTTTCAGTGCCCTAAATCTGACATCTCTTTGTCTGGGTTTCTCAAGTGACAGTGCTGCTCAGCTTACATGTGTCACATATAGAGGTCCAGGGAATGAATTGCTCCTTTCCCCCAACCCAGGTCCAGCCCTTAACTGATGACTTATAGAGACTGACATTTAAATATTCCAGCCCTCTTGTTCTTCAGGTATGATAACTGTGATGTGCATGCTTGACATTGGCTCCCAGAATTCACTAGTCCAATTAAACTCTAGTGGCACACAATGGTAACTGGCTAGATGGTGCACCCCCATGATGTCATCTCTTTCCTGTCTTGTGTCCCTATTGACCTACCCAGGTACTCCTTGAGTTCACTTCCCAAGCAAATAACTTGCAACTAAATCCTTATTTTGGGTTTACTTTGGGGAAATGTTAAAGAGCACATCCCCTACACCCAACTCTGGACCCATTACACAGTCAGAACATAGTTTTGTTGAATGAATGAAAATGAGTAAGATTAACAAACTATGAATATTGCCATGTTATTTGAATTTATATGAGCTTAGTTTGTATTTTAAGATTTTAAATGACTCAGACACTTTCCTTGCCATATTTTTGCACTACACTTAATTCAGAATCATGCCTGCATTACAGTAAATTGGATTATCTTTGCTATAGACTGCTTTATCATGTCGATGCATATCCTTTCATGTTGATATTTTCTAGATTGCTAATGGTTTCTAGATAAATGAAGCACATAAGGTCTGCACACCAGGAATGGTCCCTGAATAGCAGACATTTAGGATAATAATGTGAGCGCTGTCTTCAAAACAGGTCAGGATGACAATTACAAGCTTCTATTGATGTGGAAAATGTATCTCTGCTGTGTCTCCTAAATGAAAAAGAAAACCTAGTCTCAGAACCCACACCTGTGCTTGGGAAAGGCTCCACTGGAATCTTATTATTCCTCACTATGTGAGACCACCATACTTTTGAATTGTTTGTGATGACTATTCATCTCTCTTAATTTCCCAGTAATTATCAAGAAAGTTAGATGCCATGTCAAACTTTTGGATTTGAAGATTCCCCCCCTCCTCCTACACCTCTGCTTTCATAGTCCAGCAGAGGGAGCAGTGTGTCACTCAGGAAAGCCTCAGCCACATCTGTACCTGATCACGGGACTTAATAGGCTCTCAAATTTCAGCATGAGGCTATCCCCGATAGAAGCAAAGAACAGAGCAGCCTGGAACAAAAATTAAAGTGAATGTCAAAAGCAGGTAACTTATCTGGTAGTATTGGAGAGACTGCATCAAATATATCTCAATCTGAAATCTGCTTTCCTTATCAATGTTTTTTTCTTTATTTTTATTTTTTGCGGTACTGAGGATTGAACTCAGGGGGCATTCTACCTCCGAGCTATACCCCCAGCCCTATTTTTTATTCTTTATTTTGAAACCGAGTCTCACTAATTTGCGGAGTGTCTCACTAGGTAGCTGAGGCTGGCCGCGAACCCGGATCCTCTGGTCTCAGCCTCCCGAATGCTGGGATTACAAGCATGCACCACCACGCCCAGCCCTTATCAATGTTTTTTATAGATGGATTAAGGATTCCTGGGGTGGGGGGAGGAAACAGTTTTGAGAAGAAGAGGAAGGCAAGTGGGGCTCTACGGCAGGTGAATATCTTCACATGGGTTTGCCAATAGGAAGCAGTAAGCTGAGCAGGAAGGCTGAGAATGTGATCCTTGCGTCACACTATGGGATCAATTCCTGAATCACACATCAGCTGTACGGCTGTATGCAAGGATAGAATACCTTACCTACTTACATCCCATACATAAAAAATGGGAGTTATAGTTTCTACTTCACAGAGTAGTGAGACAATGCCTATAAAAGGATTCATTAAAGTCATTTACCATGACCTAAAGGAAAACCAATGGGATCGTGTGAATTTCACTATAAATAAAGAAAAGAAAAAATATTGCAGGAAAGAAAATCGAGGGAGGACATCAGTGAGTGTTGGATTCTGGAGGCCATGCAGTGTGTCTCCTGGTATTAGGTGCCTGAGATGTGAAGCATGAAGTTAGCAGAGTGCACCAGAAGAAGCAGGGAGGGGACATTTAAGTCAAACACTGCTACTTTACACGGTTAGGTGGCTTGATTCTGCTGGGGAATTCTTCGGTCTCTAGAACCACAGGGTTCAATAACAAGGTGAAATAGCATTGAGTTTACAATGCTGAACTTCCTTCAAGTCAATTTTTCTTTAGAGCATACAAAGCATAAAAATGTTGGCAAAGACATGTTCCTACCGGCAATCAAACTACTTGCAACTAAAGGCAGCGAGGTGGCTGGGAGTCAAGGCAGACCTAGCTTCTTGTGCACGAATCAATCTCACCTTAGACCTGCCTGGCTCTGGGCCAGCTCTTGGTGCCTAACACCTCCATACTCCTTCCTCAGATGTCACCTGTGTCCATTCTCCTTGACTGTCTCTCATGAGCAACATCTCTCTGCTTTAGGTTTTCTAGAGGTTTATCCAGAGCTGAGTAAAACCAGAGGTGACCAGTGCTAAAATAATTCACACATTCTGCAGTCTGATTCCCCGCCCCCCTTCATCTCCCTCAGATTTCTTATTTCTCCCTTGGAAATCATCTATATTTCATTTCCATAGTCCGCTGCACGCATCCCACCTGCATTTTCCCCCTCAATTTCACACATGTATATCGAAGGGTTGTTGCTGTGGCAACCCTCTGTGAGGAAGCTCTGGAGCTGTTCTATTACTATATATTAAGGTAGATTATAGCTGAGGGAATCATTTTTAAAATAGAAGAAATTTAACCAAATTTATATCTAAAAATTTTAAAGCACCAGGACTCTGAGTACAAAAATATTCCATAACTGAGTTCATCCCTTACAAATATTATGAGTGCTATTACTCTTTGTGTTTATTTTTACCTTGGGTTTGGAAAACCATTTCCATTTTTTTTTCTTTTTACCCTACAGCATGCTGTAAATTGACATCTGGTACAATCATTCTCAAGTGTATTTTGCAATATGTGCTGCAATGAGTATTTCTCTATTTTCTTTGGATTTCAATAAATATTAGCTTATAATTTCCTCTTTTTCCCTCTGGATTACTCTTTGTGGAGAAAAAAGCATCCATCTATTGAAGGTGAATTGTACCCCCCCTCCCCATTAGGTGAATCAATCATGTCCCAGAGCATTGTGAACTTAGTACATTATGGGAAAGCTCTGATTTCTAAATGTGACTCTCAGGTGGGTATCAAGAAATAAAGAATATTGGAAGTGAAGTCTAGCCTTCTGTTGTGTCCTCTTTTCCTTTATTTCTATATCTTCTTATGAATAGGTGTTCCCTTGTTCTGTGTCTATGGAACATGCACACACACACA
>PVLC010033602.1:0-17410 GCA_004027655.1 Graphiurus murinus | reverse complement strand
TTTTTTTTTTTTTTTTTTTTTTTTTTTTGCGGTACTGGGGATTGAACTCAGGGGCATTCTACTTTCAAGCTATATCCCCAGCCCTATATTTTATTCTTTATTTTGAAACCGAGTCTCACTAAGTTGCAGAGTGCCTCACTAGGTAGCTGAGGCTGGCCACGAACCCGGATCCTCTGGTCTCAGCCTCCCGAATGCTGGGATTACAAGCGTGCGCCACCACGCCCGGCTCCAGCCTGATTTTTTATTCTTTATTTTGAAACAGGGTCTCACTAAGTTGCGGAGTGCCTCACTAGGTAGCTGAGGCTGACCTCGAACCCGGATCCTCCTGTCTCAGCCTCCCAAATGCTGGGATTACAAGCGTACACCACCACACCCGGCTAATCCCCCAGTTCTTATTCAGCCTTCCAGATCTGGGCAGCCACCCTAAGTACCTGTCCCCTCTCATCTCCCTGTCAGAAGCTATGGGCCTTGATGGTGTGGTGGTGCACAACTGTAATCCCAGTACTTGGGAGCCTGAGATAGGAGGAGGCCAGCCTTAGCAACTTATTGAAGCCCTTGGGAACTTAGCAAAACCCTATTTCAAAATAAAAATAAAAAGAGCCGGAGGTGTAGCTCAGAGGAGGGATGCCCCGGATTTAATCTCCAGTACAGTACCAAGTACCAAAAAAAAAAAAAAAAAAAGGAAAAGAAAAAGAAACCATGGACCTCCATTCTTTTGGGCAGGCAGTCTTCTGATCTGATGGCCTTTCCCACAGTCTCTCCTGGAGCCTTTTAGACTCCATTTCCTTTACTGCCTTCACACATGGGAAGTTATCACTCCTGTACACTCCTTCCTCTGTCCCTTGTAGGTCTAGCCCCCCTCAGTCCCACCTGTCCCAGGGTTCTGTCCTTAAAAAGAGCTTTAGCTGGGTGTGGTGGCTCACACTTTAATCCCAGTACTTGGGAAGCTGAGACAGGAGGATTGCAGGTTTGCAGCCAGCCTCAGCTACTTAGGCCCTCCATAACTTAGTGAGACACTGTTTTACAATAAAGAATAAAAAATAGGGCTGAGGGTGTAGCTCAGAGGTAGAATATACCCTTGGGTTCAATCCCCAGTACCACCACCAAAAAAAAAAAAGCTTCAGAGCTTGGCGTCGTGGTGCACACCTATAATCCCAGTACTTGGGAGGCTGAGACAGGAGGATTGCAGGTTCGCAGCTAGTCTCAGTAACTTAGGCTCTCAACAACTTAGTGAGACTCTGTTTCCAAGTAAAAAATAAAAAAGGCTGAGGGTAGAGCTCAGAGATAGAATGCCCTGGATTCAATCCCCAGCACCACACACACAAAAGAGCAAAAGAGGGCTTCAGACCTGATCCTGAGTTCACTCATTCCCTCCTGGGAAACCCCTGCTTTTCAGTCCCACACACTACACCCCTCCTTTTATGATCTGCCTGGGGTCTGAACCCCTCCTTTCCTGCTCTTTGGCCCTTAGAAGCGCAGTGGCGACTCTCTGTCTTTACCAGAAACATGGTGCGAGCACAGAAGATCCAGGCCCTGGACCGTGGCACAGCTCGGTATGGGGTCACCAAGTTCAGCGACCTCACAGGTAGGTGTGGTGTCTAGAGCCCGGGTGGAGCCTGGGAGAGAGAGGACCTGCCCTCACCCCAGGTCCCTCATCTGGGCTGCCTTAAAATACTCTGCCTTCCATGCCCCTCCCCAGAGGAGGAGTTCCACACCATCTACCTGAATCCCCTCCTGCGAGAGGCTCCAAGGAATAAGATGCACCGAGCCAAGGTCGTAAGCACCCCCCCTCCACCTGAGTGGGACTGGAGGAAGAAGGGGGCTGTCACCGAAGTCAAGGATCAGGTGGGAGCCTTAGAAGTGAGGGGGAGATGTGCACACAGCTGGGGGGCTGGGCAAGGGAGCTGGCCCTGACACTGCCCATCTCTTGCAGGGCATGTGTGGCTCCTGCTGGGCCTTTTCAGCCATAGGCAATGTGGAGGGCCAGTGGTACCTGAACCAGGGGACCCTGTACTCCCTCTCCGAGCAGGGTGAGCATCCCACTCCACCTCCCTACCCTCAGCCCAGCCCCTCCGGGGGGCTCCTCAGGACCAGCCTTCTGTCTCCTAGAGCTCTTGGACTGTGACAAGGTGGACAAGGCCTGCATGGGTGGCTTGCCCGCCGACGCTTACACGGCCATACAGACTTTGGGTAAGTGTTAATGGGGTCAGAAGGGGCAGCGGGTGCCACTTCTTCTACAAGAAGCCGGTTCCTGCGGGGAAGACACAGGCACAACTGGGTTCGAGTCTCAGTGCTGACCCTAGTCAGCTGAAGACCTTGGGCAGATCAGTTCTGGCAGCGCCTCAGTTGCCTCACCTGTGAGATAGGGCTCCCCGCGTCCACCTTGTGGGATTGCTGTAAATGTCCAGTGGGAAGGTATGTGAGGAGGAGCATAACTGGCTGTGTGTGGGGGGGCGGGGGGTTCACCGCTGGAGGTCTGTGTGTGGATGAGTCTGCGAAGCCAGGTGGCAGTACACCTGACCCCTGAGGGGCATGCTCAGCAGTGGGCTGCAGGGGCAGAAGGACAAGGAGCTGGGCAGAGGTGGCTGGACAGGGGTGTGGGACAGGCAGGAGGAGTGCTCCGCCCCCCGGGAGGCCGACCTGGGAGCAGAGTCACCACTTCTCTGCTTTTTCCTTCCTGCTGCTCCTGCCTTCCCTGCCCCCCCCCCCCAATGCTCAGAGGGCAGGGCCTGTGGCCCGGGGGGATGAGGACAAAGAGACCTGGTGTGCAAGGGGCTCAGCACGCTTCTGACTGAGAGAATGCGAGCGAATGAGAAGCAGGAGTCTGCTGTGTCTCTACCTGCCTGACCCCCTCCCGCTTCCCAGGAGGGCTGGAGACGGAGGAGGACTACAGTTACCAGGGCCAATTGCAGTTGTGCAGTTTCTCAGAGGATAAGGTCAAGGTCTACATCAATGACTCAGTGGAGCTGAGCCGCAATGAGCAGAGTGAGTAAGGGGCAGCGGGAGGCCGGGCTGGGCCTGGGAGTCCACTGATGCCACCCTCCCCTTCCCAGAGCTGGCGGCCTGGCTGGCCAACAACGGCCCGATCTCTGTTGCCATCAACGCCTTCGGCATGCAGGTGAGGCGCCGGCCCCACCACCCTGCGCCATCTCTCCCCCGCCTCTCCCTGGCTTTTCCTTGGAGCTGGCCCCCTCTTCTCCCCTCCAGTTCTACCGCCATGGGATCGCCCACCCACTCCGGCCCCTCTGCAGCCCCTGGCTCATTGACCACGCCGTACTGATTGTGGGCTACGGCAACCGTGAGTTCCTCTGACCCTCTGGCTGTCCGTCTACCTCAGGGCACAGGCGGGAGATGGACAGCAGCATCTCAGACCTCTGAGGGGGAAAGCAGAGGACCCCCAGGCTCAGGGTGTCATCCCTTCCCTCTGTGGGTGGGGAAGCTGGGGCCGTGGGAGGGAAGGGGTTACGCGAGAGGCAGGTGGCAGGTGCCCCGGCTGTGCCCCGGTGTTGTGCCAGGCTTTAGGAGGGTGGTGGGCCGGTCTCTCCTGCTTTTCACTCTCTTTCTAGTACCTCTCACACAGTAGGCCCACTGCAGATATTTGAAGGGTGTAAAGCGCTCGAGGCACTGACTGGAGAATGGGGGGCCCCTGACCCCTCGCTTCCCGCGCCTGCTCTCTAGGTTCCAACACTCCTTTCTGGGCCATCAAGAACAGCTGGGGCAGTGACTGGGGTGAGGAGGTGAGTCTCGTCCATGCAGCCTCTGGCCCTTCAGCCCCTGTTCGCAGAGCTCCCTCACCAAGCCCCCTCTCCCCCAGGGTTACTATTACTTGCACCGCGGGTCTGGGGCCTGCGGTGTGAACACCATGGCCAGCTCGGCGGTGGTGGACTGAGGAGAGCACCGGCGGGACCTGGTGCCCAGCGGAGCAGCCCCTCCCAGCCTGACCTGGTGTGCAGGCCCCTCCCCGGGAGGCCCAGCTGGCCGAGGGGCGGGCACCGGGCACCTCAGGGTGAGCGGGGGCACCGTGTCCCCACTTCTCTTCACCCCCTCCCACTCTCAAGTTCCCCACCTTGGTTGATTGTGGTAGCTAGGAGGATCCTGGGGTGAGGGGTGCCTTCATGGAGGCCAGCGCTGCAGCGAGAACCCGGGTGCCGGTAAGGAGCAGGACGAAAACACTCTCATCTCAGACCCAGCTCCGTCCGCAGCGTACTCTGGCCTCCTCCCCTGGCTTTCCTCTGTCTGATGCTAGAAATTTTCTGGTCCCCCTGGATTTGGGGACACTGTCCCCTTCCACATCCAGGAAACTTGTAACCACTCCTTCTGTAACAGCAATAAAGAGGTGTCCTGGTCCCCAGGATGGTGAGTGCTCAGTCCCTGAGGGCAAGTGGGGGGGCGGCTGGTGGGTCACAGCGGAATAGCTGGGCCTGCTAGGGGCTGAAGACTCTGCCTGTGTATCTGGAACCAAGAGATAAGGAGAGCCCATGGGTGGATCTTTATTCAGAAACACTTGGCTGGCCAGTCTCTGAGGCCCTTGCTCTGGTGGACAGATGTGGTCAGCCACAGGGAGAGCCCTCTTTCTGCTTCCAGCAGGAACGGCAGGGTTGAGGTCAGAGGTCGCTCTCCCCGTAGAGGGCACTGGAGAAGGCCACGTAGTCCAGGGCTCCGGCTGGAGCTCCAGAGCCCTTGTAGGGCACCATCCGGCGGATGCAGTACTCCGCCTGCTCTGCCGGGAGCTCCCGCCTCAGCTCCTCGGGGGTGATGTAGTTCTGGGGGAGAGGAGGTATTGAGGGCCCACAGGTCCCGTGCTCTGCCCCCGCCCTCCAGCCCCTCCACATCCCAGGGCTCACCTTGTCTCCCGCCAGGATCTTGAAGGAGGCTACAACTTGCTCAGCTGTGTCTGTTTCAGCTGTCTCTCTGGTCATGAAGTCAATGAAGGCCTGGAAGGTCACGACCCCAGCTGCGTTGGGGTCCACCATGGTCATGATGCGAGCAAACTCCACTTCCCCCTGTGGAGATAGAGGCCAGGCACTGTGCCCAGGGGTGCTAAAGCCAGGAGGGCTTCCAAAGCCCCCTTCTTTTTTTTTTTTTTTTTTCCTGCAGTACTAGGGATAGAACCTGGGGGCATTCTACCTCCAAGCTACAGCCCCAGCCCTATTTTTTTTAATTCTTTATTTGGAAACAGGGTCTCACTAAGTTGCAGAGGGCCTCACTAAGCAGCTGAGGCTGGCCATGAACCCGGATCCTCCAGTCTCGGCCTCCCAAGTGCTGGGATTACAAGTGTGCGCCACCACGCCCAGCTCTGATGCCCCCTTCTGAGGACCGTCCAGGTGTGGCTGTCACAACCCCAGTGACAAGGTGCTCCCTTCTTCCAAAAGTCCCCAGCTAGTCTGGCTTTAGGAAGTCCTTTGTGCTACACTGAAACCTGCTTCCTGCCTTGGCAACACCCTTTGGCGCGTTGGTCCTGATCTTTTTCTGGGGCCACAGCCCTCTGCAGTGCTGTTTCTCAGAGGTCAAAACAGTGCCAGCTCAGACCTTGTTAGTTGAGCTCTCTGCGCCATGTGGACGCGGTGAGGAGCAGGGGATGCTGTATGCGAAAGGGGAAGGCACACGTCGGTGACCAGTATGGAGGAGCAGGGCGCCGTGGCCCTCCTGGAAGGGGCTCGGGGCGCTCACCAGGTCGTAGCCCATGGAGATGAGGCAAGCTCGGAAGTCATCGGGCTCCATCATCCCATTCCGCTTCTGGAGGGGGGATGCGGAGGTCAGACTCCATCCCCAAACACCGTCCGTCCCCAAGCCTCCTACCCTGAAGGACTGGGCCCCTGCTGACCCGGTCAAAGTGGTTGAAGGATGCTCGGAACTCATTGAGCTGCTCCTGGCTCAGGCCCTTGGCGTCTCGGGTCAGTACCTGGTTCTCCACCTCGTTGATGGTGCGGGCAATGGAAGTGAGGAGCTGCTCCCAGCCCACCCGGATGTGCTGGAGAGTGGGAGACGGGCCAGTGAGTGGGTGGCCAGCTCCTGGCCGCTTCTCTAGCTCCACTGCCAATCTGCTGTGTGACCCAGGACAAGTCCACCCCCTCACTAGGCCTGTCCCCAGTGGTTTATTTTTTTTATTTATTTTTTGTGGTACTGGGGATTGAACTCAGAGGCATTCTACCTCCGAGCTATACCCCCAGCCCTATTTTTTATTCTTTATTTTGAAACCGAGTCTCACTAAGTTGCGGAGTGCCTCACTAGGTAGCTGAGGCTGTCCGTGAACCCGGATCCTCCGGTCTCAGCCTCCCAAATGCTGGGATTACAAGCGTGCGCCATCACACCCGGCTCCCAGTGGTTTATTATGTATTGATTGGCCAGCCATAGCAATCCTAGCCCGCATCTAGACTTCATTGTGACTCTGAACTTGTCACTTTTCATCATTGGGTCTTGTATCCCCATTGGTAAGTTGAGGAACCTTGCCAAGCTGAACTCAGAACCCTCTTGGGAAAGATATGTCCTGTCCAGCTGTGGTCACCCCAGACTTCTCCAGCAAGTGCTGCCTCCCTTTCTCCCCTGAGTGAATTGGTGGTGAGGGGGACCCACCTCCATGCTGTAGACAGTGTGCTTGTTGTCAAAGACCAGATTCTCCTGTAGCAGCTGGTGGTCACCTTCCAGCCGGTCAATGTTGCTCTTGTAGTTGATAATATTCTGCTCCTGCTGCCGCAGCCCCGCCATCTGCTCCTCCAGAGAGCCGGCCAGCCCTGCTGCCAGCCGGCCCACTTCCTGCAGGGGTACCCGGGCAGGGTGAGGACTCCTGGCGCTCCGTGGCCCAGCCCTGCCCACCCCCCCAGCCTGGCCCCACCCTCCAGGCCCTTACCTCCACCTTTGCCTGGATCCAGGGTCCTACAGCATTGGCCTGGGCTGCAAACTGTCGCCGGAGCCTCTCGTTCACCTGCTGCCGCGCCAGCTCCTCCTGCAGCGTCTGGTCACGGCTGGGCACCAACTTCCGGACCTGGGAGGGAGAGTGCTATTAGACTATCTGGGCAGGCTCTGGGGCACAGCACTCAGTCTCTGTAGGTTCCGGCTTCCTCATTTGTAAAACAGGGCTGATGACATCACTTATAACTAACAGGTGTTTTTGTGAAAACACCTTACAATGTTTAATTCATCCGTTCTGATAGGAGAATGATTCCCTTGCAGTCATTATACAGGTGAGACTGAGACAGGCAAGATGACTTATCCAATGCCACATGGAGTCTGTGGCAGACCCCAGATCTGGAGGTGGACTGACTTCCCCATATCTTGGGACACCCAGGGTTTAAGGTGGATGTCTCATGTCTCGGGGGGTGGGGGTGCCGGCTGCACTGACCATGTCCCACTTGCTGTTGATGTCCTGTGGGCTAAGGGCGATGTAGGGATTGGTGGTTCTCGGTCGCAGCCCGTACGTTTGGCAGATCTTCTGGATCTCTCCCTGGATCCCTAGGATGGCGCCTCGCTCTCGGTCAGCCTCAGGCAACGTTGCCTTGAACTGCTCATGTGCTGTCAGCAGGCTCTTGGGGTGACAGGCAGGGAGGGTCAGCAGCATACCCCACTTAGCACAGGCAACAGGAGCAGCAGTGCACTCCAGGCCACCCGAAAGTTCTGGGTCAGGGTGGGTCCAAGAACCAGACCTCCCTCCTCCCAGCCCAGCATTCAGGATTTGGGACCTGCTTTCATGTCATCCCACCCAGCACCCTCCAAAGCCACCCCGAGCACCTGCACCCACCTGGGTCTCCTCCACTGAGTGCACCAGCCACACGTCCTGCAGGTCCTCCACCGCCCCGTCCAGCCAGTTGTTGAAGGGCGCCGCTCTGCGAGCAAACTCCAGCTGCAGCTGGTCAACTGTTTCCAGGAGCTTCTCCATCCGCTAGGAACCCGGGGGACAGCGGTTCAGCGCCTTCCCGGCAGGGGGCCTCCCCCTTCTTGCCCCAGCTCCAGCTCCTGGGCCCCAGCCCCCACCTCTAGCGCGTCCCTCCTCTTCTGGGTCAGCGTGCCCAAGTTGTCCCACTGGTCGCAGATGGCCTGGCAGCGGCTGTTCACCGAGGCTGCCTCATGGTAGTCCAGCTCACTGGAGGCGAGGAGAAGTGTGGGGCTGGCCCCTGGCCTAGATTTCTCCCTGACTGCCCTCCCGGGACTGGAACTCGCGCCCTGCGTGCCAGTGGAGGCATGAGGGAGCCAGGGCAAGTGGAGGCTACAACAGGCCTTTCCTAGAGGGGGTCCCCCGCGTTCCTGCGCAACGTAGGCACCCGCGGCTCCTCAGTGACAGTCCCTGGAGGGTCTTGGGTGGAGGGGCGGGGCCTAGAGTTTCGAGGGCGGGGCTACGCGAGAAGAGGCGGTGGCCACACCAAGGCTGGTGAGGAGGTTGGGGGTGGCAGACTGGGGTGAAGGGCGCGGTCAGTACGTGGGGCAGGCCGCGGAGTGAGACAGATCGAGCGCTGGTGGAGAAGTGTGGCCGGCACAGAGGATAAGGAGATGAGGATGGGGTTCCGGGAGGGGCGGAGCGAGTGGTGATGCGGGAGGCGGGATTACCAAGCCCGGGAGAATGCAGGGGTCTTAAGGAGAGCAATCAGGAGCTGGGCGGGGCCCGGGGCGGGGTCAGGGCGGTCCCAGCCTCGGGCCACGCCTACTTGAGCTCCTGGGCCAGCGCGGCGATGTGCTCCACGCGGTCCTGGTGAGCCGCCAGGTCGCTCTCAAAGGCCTCGTGGCGCCGCAGCAATGCCCGCACCTCCTGTAGCGAAGCCGACTCGTAGTCTCGCTGGTTCAGCATCTCCTCCTTCCCTGCTCGGAGAGAGGCCGGGCTCCGGATACTCAGCGGTGGCTTTGAGCAGCGCTGTGAGCGCAGGTGACACCTGCCAGCCTACCCAAGGGCGTTGCTCTGAGACACCAGGGTGATAAAGTGAAGCTCCTGATGCGCGACATGGCCCGTGAAGGACGTCAGCGCCCCGGGCCCCGCATTGTCCGGCTGGCCCCTGGGGCGGTGCTGGAATCTATTCGTCCCCAACTCTCCCTGGGTTCTGTGAGCCCTGACCTGATTTCTTTGTTCACCATCTCCCCAGCGCCTGGCACTTGGTAGACCTTTGATGAATATATGATGTGTTGGATGAATGAATAATGAAAGCAAAAGTACTTTATGAGTGATAATTACCACGATTTTGTAAATAAAACCCAACATAATCATAACAGCTGAAGGGACCCCTTTATTGCATGCCTGTGCGTTTTGCAGAGGAGATAACTGAAGGTTCGAGGTTGAGAGAGTTTCCAGGGTCACACAACTAGCTGTCAACTTAAGGAATTCTTACACCAAACCATCATTATTCATTATGTTGGTAACCCATTATTAGTGTTTGCTCATCATTTTTAGGCAAGACTTACTCATTTGCAGGATCAAAATCTCTGGCAGAATACTGAATGAATGGCTTTATATGGAGTGGTATATTTGACTCATGCAATATTTTGCATCAACTTAGTTTGAGTATGACAGAAGCGATGTTGGGGCTAGGAACAAACTCACCTTTGGACACCTGCCACGTGTATATACAAAGCTAAATGACAGGTTAATCAGAAAAGACCTACTTAGGGCCAGAGCCTGGAGGGTCCTAGGTTGCAGATAAACTGTAAGGCCGGGTCTCCAGCTTCCCCACAAGGCACCTACCCCTGTCCTTCGGGTGTTGGCAGGGCTCCACCCCAGGAGAGGCTCCAGCCCCCCAAGTTGTACATACCCCGGGTCCAGGCTTCATGCAGGGAAGCCTTCTGCTGGAACTTCTCAGCCAGGTGCTGGAGCCTCTGCAGGCGCCGAATCTCGGACAGCAGCCAGTCCTCATAGCCCTTTTCCACTTGCTCTAGCCCCCGCCACGCATTGGCAATGTCCTGTGGGGCAGGCAGAAGTGCCCTCCATCACCGTTCACCCATCGTACAGATGGGAACACAGCGCCCAAGGTCGCTCGGGGCTCACGGGCAGAGCGGGCACCACCCCCAGGCCTGGCCCGGCTCACCGAGACCAGCTTGCCCTCCGAAGGCATGAAGGCGGGCCGGTGGCTCAGCCGCAGCTTGGTCTGCAGCGTGTTGAAGTTGATCTCCAGCTGGCACTTCTCCTGAACTCGGGGTGGCTTGTGCAGGCGTCGGTAGTCCCGAAAGTCTTCCAACTTTCTCTGCATGGCGCTCATGCTGGGCTCACCCACTCGGTTCTCCAGCCATGGGACCGTGCGGCGGATCCACTCCAGCAGCTGCCGGGGCCGGGCAGGGGCAGAGCGGAGGGCTCTTAGCATCCCTGCCCGCTCAGCCTCCCCTGGCCACCCACATTTTGACTGTGGCCAGAGGGCCAGGCCTTCAGACAGGGGGGTGACTCTGTGTGTGTGTGTGTGTGTGTGTGTGTGTGTGTGTGTGTGTGTGACACTAGGGGTTGAACCCAGAGGCATTCCACCTTTGAGCTATACCCTCAGCCTGATTTTATTTCTTATTTGGAAACAGGGTCTCACTAGGTTGATGAGTCTCACTACATGCTGAGGCTGTCCTTGAACCTATGATCCTCCTGTCTCAGCCTCCCAAGTACTGGGATTACAGGTATGTGCCACCACGCCTGGCAAGATGGTTCATTTCTGGTTTTTGTGGTACTGGGGATTGAACTCAGGGGCATTCTACCTCTGAGCTATACCCCCAGCTCTATTTTTTATTCTGTATTTTGAAACACAGTCTCACTAAGTTGCAGAGGGCCTCACTAAGTAGCTGAGGCTGGCCACGAACCCAGATCCTCCAGTCTCAGCCTCCCAAATGCTGGGATTACAAGCGTGTGCCATCATGCCCGGCTCTGTTTTTGTTTTTGTTTTTGTTTTCACTGCTGGAAATTGAACCCAGGGCCTTGAACATTCGAGGCAAGCACTCTACCACTGAGCCATACCCCCTAGCTCCAGGGTGGTTAATTTCTGAGTCCAGAGGCCAGCAGAGTTTGATATGGAGCAAAGGGCCACGTGGCTGCCTAAGTAGAAGGGAATGGACCAGTGAATGAATGATGGGTGGGTCAGGGAGTGACCAGGAGCTTGGGTAGGCAGAGGGCAGATGACGTGTGGGGAGGAGCCAGAGGCGGGGGTGGGGGGATCTGCAGGCTGGTGGGGTGGGGAGGGCCAGCACAGCGGGAGGGGTCTCTCGGCCCCAGCCTCACCTCACTGGCCAGCTTCTCATACTCTTCCATCAGCTTCTCGTTCTCCTGGTTCACAGCCAGCACCTTGCAGATCCTGTTGGCAGCCGTCTCCGCCTGTGGTGGGGATGGGCAGCAGGGTGGCGTTAAGACAAACTGCCTGGGACAAGCCTACCCCCCACCCAGCTCCTTCTGTAAAACCTTTAAAAACCCTGGGCCAAGCCGGGTGTGGTGGGGCATGCTTATAATCCCAGTACTTGGGAGGCTGAAACAGGAGGATCACAGGTTCGCAGCCAGCCTCAGCAAGTTGTGAGGCCTTCTGCAACTTAGTGAGACCCTGTTTCAAAATAAAAGAATAAAAATAGGACTGGAGGGTGTAGCTTGGAGGTAGAATGCCCCTGGGTTCGATCTCTAGTACTGCAAAAAAAAAATGAAGAATAGGGCTGGGGGAGGGGTGGAGCTCAGAGGTAGAATACCCATGGGTTCCACCCCCAGTACCGCAAAAAATAAAATAATATAAAATAAAAAATAAAGAATAAGATGGGCGTGGTGGCGCACGCTTGTAATCCTAGTACTTGGGAGGCTGAGATAGGAGGATCACAGGTTGGCAGCCAGCCTCAGCTATTTATTGAGGCCCTCTGCAACTTAGTGAGACCCTCTTTCAAAATAAAGAATAAAAAATAGGGCTGGGGATGTAGCTTGGAGGTAGAATTCCCCTGAGCTCAATCCCCAGTACCACAAAAATAAATAAATAATAAAAAATAGGACTGGGGGTATAGCTCGGAGGTAGAAAATGCCCTTGGGTTCAATCCCCAGTACCACAAAAACAAACAAACACACCAAAAACCCAGGCCCTGCAAATCAAGAGGACGGAAGGAGCAGGTCTCGTAGGTTGGGAGGGGGCTTCCAGGTCAGAGGCTTCTGCTCCTGAGCTCCCTGGGGACCGAGCACTCCCACCCCCCCTGTCTGGCACCTCCAAACGTTGGGCTGTCAGCAGTTCCGCCCCCCTTACCTGCTCAGCCCCGGCGAAGGCATGGTAGAAGCAGGACACGTAGGTCATGATGGCTTTCTCATCGGGCTTCGGGGTGTTCACGATGTCTAGGGGAGGGGGCAGGGTGCGCGTTGACCAAAGCCAGAGTGGACAGTGGGCTCCGTCCCTCCCAGGCAGAGAAGCCCTCAGGATGGGAGGGATGGAGACGTCAAGTCACCAGCTGCCAGGTACCCCCAACCCCATTCCTCACCCTTGAAACCCTCTCTAATCGCCCCAGGGCCCAGCAGCCTCCCCCATGGGGTGAGCAAAGGCTATGGTGGGTGAACGGACGCCACAGCCTTCATGGGGCCAGTGCGCACCACCTGGACCCGTCCACCCTGTCACTCCGACTGTCTGTCTGCCTCTTCCCCAAGTCCATGAGCTCCTGAGGGGCCAGGACCATGCACAGCAGGTGCTCAGAAAATGTTTATTGCTAGCCAGGCATGGTGGCACATGCCCGTAATCCCAGTACTTTGGAAGTTGAGACAGGAGGATCACAGGTTCGCAGCCAGCCTCAGCAACTTAGCAAGACCCTCAGCAACTTAGTGAGACCCTGTTTCAAAATAAAAAATAAAAAGAAGCAGGGTATAGCTCAGAGGTAGAATGCCCTTGGGTTCAATCCCCATTACCACACACACACATACACACCAAAAAATAAATAAATAAATAAATAAATAAATAAATAATAAATAAATGCTGCTTCATTGACTAAATGGCTTGCTTGAGCACAGGGACTAGAGGCAGAATGTGCCCCAGAGGAGCTGCCAGTCTTGGGGGACCAACATTAGCCCAGATAACCCGGAAGACTGGGATATGAGGCAGAGGGTCAAGTCATTCTGTAGGGGAGAGGCAGGCAAGAGCACATGAGGCCCGATTCCCAGCAAAGAAGGACTTTTTTTTTTGTACTGGGGATTGAAGCCAGGGGCATTCTACCTCTGAGCTACACCCCTAGACCTATTTTTTTTATTCTTAATTTTGAAACAGGGTCTCACTAAGTTGCAGAGGGCCTTACTAAGTAGCTGAAGCTGGCCGCGAACCTGCGATCCTCCAGTCTCAGCTTCCCAAGTACTGGGATTACAAGCATGCACCAGCACACCCGGCTTTATTCTTTATTTTGAAATAGGGTCTCACTAAGTTGCGGAGGGCCTCACTGAGGCTGGCTTCGAACCTGCAATCCTCCTGTCTCACTGGGATTACAAGTGTGGGCCACCATGCCTGGCATTCTTTTATTTATTTAATTTTTTGCGGTACTAGAGGTGGAACCCAGGGACATTCTACGGCCAAGCTACACCTCCAGCCCTATTTTTTATTCTTTATTTTGAAACAGGGTCTCACTAAGTTGAGAAGGGCCTCATTAAATAGCTGAGGCTGGCCTCGAACCTACGATCCTCCTGTCTCAGCCTCCCAAGTACTAAGATTACAAGGGTGCACCACCATGCCCGGCTGCTCTTCTTATTTTGAAACAGGGTCTCATGAAGTTGCTGAGGGCCTCACTAAGTCGGGACAGGATGGACGGCTCCTGGAGAAGAGGGGCAGGAACAATGGTGACCGGGAGCGGGGTTGGAGGGTACAATCTCCCGGGAGGAGGGAAGAGCGGGGCACCGGCGTGGAGGTCAGACAGCGCCCTCGATGACAAAGCGGAGACCTCGCCTGGCGAGGCTCCCTCTCACCTTCGGCATCCAGCATCTTGGGGATGTCCAGGTATTTCTCCGCCACTTCAAAGGCAGTGTTCAGGTTGCCGATGGGGTCATCCTAGATGGGCGTGGGGGAGACGGGTGAGAGGTCACCTGAGGCAGAGGCCAGGGAGTTGCGGCCGGGGATGGCAGAGGCCCACCTTGCGAAGCTTGGCGTAGTCGATGAGGTCGGGCCGGTGCCGGTGGATGAGAGCACAGAGGGCCAGGCCGTCCTTCCAGCTGGACAGAGGAGGGGCGGTCAGGCTGTGAGCAAGCCTAGGCGGTGCCTCCTGCAGCCCAGCCTTGTCGGTAAGACCGAGAGACCCTCACCTTCACCTGGCACACAGGCCCCCACTACCGGACTCGGACCAGCGCCTCCCCATTCCGTCACATGCCTACACTGAGACCAGACCTACTTTCCTTCCTTCCTTCCTTCCTTCCTTCCTTCCTTCCTTCCTTCCTTCCTTCCTTCCTTCCTTCCTTCCTTCCTTCCCTCCCTCCCTCCCTCCCTCTCTCTCTTTCTTTCTTTTTTTGCAGTACTGGGAATGGAACCCAAGGGCATTCTACCTCTGAGCTACAACCCCAGCCCTATTTTTTATTCTTTATTTTGAAACAGGGTCTCACTAAGTTGCGGAGGGCCTCACTAAGTAGCTGAGGCTGGCTGCGAACCTGCGATCCTCCTGTCTCAGCCTCCCAAGTACTGGGATTACAAGCATGCGCAACCAGGCCTCCTGGCTTCTTTCTTTATTTCCCTCCATCCCTCCCTCCCTTTCTCCTTCCTTCCTCTTTTTTTTTTTTTTTTTTTTTTTTTTTTTTTTTTTTTTTTTTTTTTTTTTTTTTGCGGCATTGGGGATTGAACCCAGAGGCATTTTATCTCCAAGCTACACCCCTCGCCCTTTTTTATTTATATCTATGTATTTATTGCTCTATCTCTCTATCCATCATCTATCTGTGGTACTGGGGATAGAACCCAGGGGCGTTCTTCCTTTGAGCTACACCTTCATCCCTATTTTATTTATTTATTTTTATTTTGAAACAGGGTCTCACTAAGTTGTAGAGGGCCTCACTAAGTTGTTGAGGCTGGCCTTGAAAGCCACGATCCTCCTGCCTCGGCTTCACAAGCACTGGGATTACAGGTGGGCGCCATCATGCTCATCTTATTTTTTTATTTTGAAATAGTCAAAGTTGCTGAGCATCTTACTAAGTTGCCAAGCCTGCCCTGGACCCTGCAATCCTCCTGTCTCAACCTCCCAAGTACTGGGATTACAGGTGTGCTCCGCCACACCTGGCAAGAGCAGACCAATTTCTAGAAGTGTCTGGCCTCCGGGTTCTCTTTGGTGGAACCCCTCCCACAGACGTCTCAAATGCCCCATGCTTCAGAATTCTCTGTACTCTCCTGGATTCGGTCCATTCACCTCAACATCAACTGAGGCCTTCTGTTTGTAGACACTGTTCTGGGAACCTGGCTGTGACCCTCCCTCTCCCAGGGTTGGGGACAGTGGGGGGCGCTGGTGGGCTCCTCCCTGGGCCCCATGCTGACCCGCCCCAGACCTGGTGTGGAAGTTCTGCACGTTGACGTTGCGGTAGGGCGCCGTCTTCCGCTGACACCACAGCAGCAAGCCTTCCTTGGCCGAGGTTTCTGAGTGCAAAGGGGTGTGAGCGTTAGTTGAGAAGGGGTTGGGGCTGCCCTCTCCGCCTCCCCTCCCCCACTGCTTACCCTCCACAGAGATGTCCTGGATGGCGAAGCGGAGGATGATGGTCCAGATCATGCCCAGGGTCATCTTCAGGTTCCCGTCCACGATCTCTGCAGGGGACAGCCACTGGCTGGCACTCACGCACCATCCAGCTCCTCAACCCACTGGCCCTTGATCCCACCCCAGAGCTGGCACCTTGTAGGTGAGCACCTAGCAGGTGCTTGATGAACATCCGTATTATTATCATATATATGTATATATATATATAGGTTATTATTATCATTTATATATATATGGGGGGTACTAGGGATTGAACCCAGGGACATTCTACTGAACTCCACCCCAGCCCAATTTTTTATTCTTTATTTTGAAACAGGTCTCACTAATTTGCAAAGGGCCTCACTAAGTAGCTGAGGCTGGCTATGAACCTGCAATCCTCCTGTCTCAGCCTCCCAAGTACTGGGATTACAAGCGTGCACCACTACGCCTAGCTATTGTTTTTATTTTCATTTATTTATTTATTTATTTATTTATTTATTTATTTATTGCAGTACTGGGGATTGAACTCGGGGCATTCTAACTCCGAGCTATACCCCCAGTCCTATTTTGTATTATTTATTTTGAAACAGGGTCTCACTAAATTGCGGAAGGCCTCATTAGATAGCTGAGGCTGGCCAAGAACCCAGATCCTCCAGTCTCAGCCTCCCAAATTCCGGGATTACAAGCATGCGCCACCACACCCGGCTTTGTTTTTATTTTGAAACACAGTCTCAGTAGGTTGATGAGAGTCTCACTACTTGCTGAGTCTGTCCTCAAACCTGTGATCCTCCTGCCTCAGCTTCCCAAGTACTGGGATTACAGGTGTGTGCCATCACACCCTTCCTGTGGCTATTTTAAAATGATTCATTGAACACCTACTAGGCGCAGGTGCTGTGCTGGGCACTTTGAGTACATTTATTCCTCTCAGCCTCTCCTGCGAGGCCAGGGTCATTGTGCCCATTGCTGAGATGGGGAAACCGAGGCTCCTACAGGTGGTCTGTTGGTGTCAGGAGAGCCCCACTCCCTGCCCAGGTCCCCTGCTGCCCCTCCTCACCCTCAGCACCAATGGACACCAGCTTAACCCCCTTGCTGGCAATGAAGTCCAGGGCCTTGTTGACATTGGCGATTTTGTGGAAGCGCATCTTGCCTTTGTCTGGCCGGGGCAGCCTCTCCCCTGGGTATAAGAGCAGAGGTCAAGGGTGAAAGTCATGAGAGGCAGCTGAAGACACTGGCCCCAAACCCCCCCCCCCCAGCACTTGGCTCTGGGGCCCCCGTGCACACACCAGCCCTCACCTGAGATAACCTCCAGGAGCAGCATGAGCTTGAGGCCGTTGCGGAAGTCCTCCTCGATGTTCTCAATCTGGGTGCCCGCCTTGCGCAGGTGTGAGTTGCACCAGGCCGTGAAGGTCTGAGGGCAGAGGATGGTGCTCAGACCCGAGGAGCAGGGCTGGGACGTGGGGCCTAGTCCCGGCTCTTTGGTCAGGGTAGATCTCAGAGCCCAAGGCCCTGAATTCAAGTCCCTGCTCGGCCATTGGCTTGCTGGTGCACCCCAGGCCAGCCCCCTTTCCTCTCTGAGCTTTAGCTGTCATGGAAGGGGAGATGTGGGGTCCCAGTTGGGACTTGAGGAGCCCTGCTGCCAGCACCCCAGCCTTGGCTGCTCTTAAGCACTGGAAGGGGGCTTAGAAAGAAAACCCCCAAAGTATGGGTCTGAGGTTGAGGGACCAGCCCAGGGAGTTAGGGTCTTTCTTTTTTCTTTTTTCTTTTTTTTTTTTTTTTTTTTTTTTTTTTTTTTTGTGGTACTGGGGATTGAACCCAGGAGCATTCTACCTCCAAG
>PVLC010033601.1:0-17394 GCA_004027655.1 Graphiurus murinus | reverse complement strand
CCATCAGCCCTTCACCACTGGACTCTTTATGGAGAAGTCACTGATCTCTTAAAATCTCTCCCTAGTAAAATCACATGTCTTGCACACTGTCCCTGGACACTTTCTTTGGCCTTTTGGCAAGCTAGACCCACTGCCCTGGCACAAATGGGCTAGGGATGTGACATAGTTTCTTCTGATTTTCTTATCAGGCAACTTCTTTGTTTATTGTAGCTTCTCTTTCAGAAATATAGTATTTCTAGGAAAAAGCTAAACATATATAGAGCACCCTCCTGGACATGAGCAGAACCCAAGATGAGCTGCCTCCCTGTTGTTCTGCCTCCTGGCAGGGCAAAGGTAGAGTCCTACTACAGTGCGGACAGTAGGAAGGGCAAGGTTTGTTACAGCAGTGTTTTGTTTCAGTTTTACCCAGGAGAGACCAGTGCAAATTAGCTCTCTTTGAACACCCGTAACAAATGACCAGAACTCAGAGCATCGAGGATGTAAGGCCTGGGTGAATCCCAATTTCTAACACCTTTTCACTTTCCTCTGCTTGTACCCAAACCAATCTAAGGGAGTTATAATGGAGCTTACTACTCCCAGGAGAAGTTCCCCAATCAATAGGATCATTCTGCAAAGGAAGCTATGTGGCACCTGGGAAGTATGTAACTTCCAAGCCAAGCCTGATATTCTGTTCATTGCTTTCTAGTGCCGAACAGGTACATGTGTGGACATGAGAATAAGGGAATGGAAGTAGAAGCAGATTATCAGCACCTTGTAGAATTGCACAGTAATATTCTAAAGCAGAGAAAAGAAGTGCCCATGTATATATTAAGATAGATTAGCCAAGGATCTGAGATTTTCTTATAAAAGTATAATGTTTTTTTAAGAGCTAGAATATTGATTTATTAAAAATATATAAACTAGCCAAAGTATGTTCTTCAGGTTAAAAAAAAAAAAGTCGTCATTTTTTTTTCTTTCACTAAACAATTATTTATCAAAAAATTCTAAATGCCAGAGATCAACACCAAACACAATGACAGGCAAAAATATTCATTATCTTTGCCCTGTCAGAGTTATAGTCCATTCTGTAGACAAAATGTTAAACCATTAAGCAAATCATTGCACAAATCCTTGATGATAACAATGGAAGGAAATGTAGTTGGGGTAATAAAAGACTGCTGGAGGTCCTAATTTAAATGGAGAAAAGGCTCTACTGCAGTCCTCTCTCCTTGGCTCATAGAAGGTTCTTCATGTTCACAGCATATTCTCATGTGTGTATCTTCAAATTTCCTCCTTTTAATTAGGATATAGATCATATCTAAATTTAATCTTTTAATGTCTAAATATTCAATAAAAATTAAGCGTTTTTCATTATCTATTCAGCATCAATCATTTTACCTATTCATAAGGGATATTACTGCTAATCTACAGTTAGGTAAATGGTTTTCCATTTGAGAGCAACTGTAGACATTTTGTCTACAGAATGGACTATAACTCTGACAGGACAAAGATAATGAATATTTTTGCCTGTCACAGTGTTTGATGCCAGTCTCTGGCATTTAGAATTTTTTGATAAATAATTGTTTAGTGAACAAAAAATAATGATGAGATGAGAGTGGTGGAGGGAAGAGGGCACTTATAGTACCAGGTTACTCCTGTGTTTGTAGTATGTAACTACAGCCTGATACCAAGGATTTGCCAAGAAAAAAATGCTCATTTTTAACTGATATACTTCTAATAACATGAAAATGTTGATTTAACCTTTAAAGATCAAAGAATTAAAAAATAAAGAAAACCAAATCTTTGTATTTAGTAACTTAATGTTGTGCCATCAATAGGTGGAACTACAGGCCATGAACTCAGCTACACTTTCCTTCATATTGGCCTTATTCATGGAAAATGAGTCATAAATTTGTCAGATCTGTGAATGATACACATTATGTTAATGCTGATGCTGTGTGTGTGTGTGTGTGTGTGTGTGTGTGTGTGTGTGTGTGTGTGTGTGTTTTGGGGCTCTTTGGAGAAGAGCTTTCTTCCTTAGAGTAAAAAATTACAGTGCAGTAGTTGGGAGACTGAGTAATGAAAACTTTGGCTCTCTTAGGAAGAGTTTGCATTCATAAGTGTCCTATGGGGAAATTTGTATTTTTAAGTCCTGTTACTTATTACTGAAAATTATCAGTATTTATAAAGTAACTGATTTGGCAACACTATTTTGTGACTATAAGAATGGCAAAAAATGGTACCTATTCATCATAGTGATTCGAAGATCACAATGAACAACTTATGAATCAGTTTGCCAGTTTGAATTTAGCATGTCTGTGGTTAAGAAATTTATGTATTCCTCTCTAGCCTCTCTTACTAATTGAATTATTTATTGTTCAGTAAAATTAACCTCCCAACCGATGTTTCAGCTGGGTATTAAGTGTTTTTCAATGAATATCAGTTAGGAAAATCACACCAGATAATATAGATATATTTGAGTACATTTAAGAGAAATGACAGTTTACATTACAACTGGTTTTCCTGAGGCTGTCATTACAAGACTTTTCATGGAATGACTCATGTTTCTCTCCTAGAAAGCAATCTAATCTTAAAAAACAAACAAACAAACAAAAATCAGATGTAAAGTAAAGCAGATTTGGCAGTGATGAGCTCTCTGATTCTTGGGGTCTAGTGCCCTGTGCCTGGATTTAGTTTGAAAACAGTTATTACACCAAATGGGAGAAATGTTTCTTTGTTAAACTAGTTTTCAACAACAAAACAGTTTCTACTTTGGCAGTCACATGGTCACACTAGAGCCTTTTATGTGGAAGGGTCAGGGGTGGGGAGGATTATGCAGTGTGTCAAGGAAAACATTCATGTTTTACTAACACATTGGAATTTGAAGATAGTTAAAACTTTCTGGTGTTTGTTTTTAAACAAAACACTGTGAAAACATTCAAAATGTAAAGTTGCATTCAAGGTTATGATCATTTACTATATTAATTTTGCCCAAACTAGCATACCAGATATGATTTCTTTTAGTGTTATAAAGATTTTTATCTTAAGGCAATTACTTAGGATGGTTTTTAACCCTTAAAAATGTGAAGATATATACCATTGTTAATAATGCCATGAAATCATTTCCTTTCTCTTTAAGGAAAAGTAAACCTCTTATCAGAATATTTGGATGATCCTATAATTTCCATTAAGATAAATTTTGGAGAAACAAACAAAAAAGTTGAATGCAGAAAAAAATGTATGTTGCCATTGCAAATGAGAAAGATAGTGGCTTGGACAAGACATGGACATCACAGATGGGGAGATGGGAGAAAGGTGAAAAGCTTTTTGGGTCTATAATCACTTGAGGACTGAGAGGAAGGGATGAATTATGGGTGGATCTCTTTGGGTTTGATCAAATGAGTGGCCCCATATCTTGGGATGGAAAAGCCTGAGAGGGAGAAAGGTAGAGAGCCTTGAAGAGCAAGAGTTGGCAGGTGAAAGAAACTGCATCTTGGTTTTGGACATATTAAGTTTGAGATGACTTGAAGATTACAAAATGTTAATATGAAGAGGTCTGTGAAATATAAAGCATAAAGGGATGCTCACTCTGGTGGGAGATATCAGTGAAGCTACCAATAGAGGACTCTTAAGTCAAATCCCCTAAAGAAGATACCAAGGTGGGGACTTAGGTGCACATGATCTATTGAAGGGGTGCTATTCAGGGAAAACAATTGTAAGAGTGTAGGTGGAATGGGGAAGGGCAAAGGGCAAAGCAAAGTTGTTCTCTCAAGAAAAGTCTAGCCTTGGCCTGATCTATGGGGTGACAGGATAGGAAAAGGAGTAGTTGGGGTCACTCTCCATTCGGAGTCACCCTTCATAGAGGTAACTTCTCTAACAAGAGCACAACTATGAGATGTTAGCAGTCAACACTCATGGCAGTCGACTGTGGGAGTAGGTACAACAGCCAAGTGTGGGAGTGGGTACAACAGCCTGATGCAAGGGATCTGGAGAATCCACTAAAGATAGTATTTAAAGCAACAGGAACCAATGTGATTCCGCTAGAAGCAAGCAGGATCTAGCTCTGAGAAACCTCCCTTAGATGTTGGACAATGAAGAAGAAGCCAGAAGTGGTATTCCATCAGCCAGTGGGATAAAATTTTTTGAGCCCAAAACATCTGAACCAACTACCATTCTGATCACCTTAATCAAATTAGTGGCAGATGAGTACTGTGTTTGGTGCTTTGAAGAAAACCCTGGCCATGGCCTGGACTGACCACTGGGTCAGGTAATTCTTTATACAAATTACCAGTTCAGTCAGCACAGGTTCTATTTGACCTCCCAGGGGCAGAATTACCCCTGACAACTTAAACAAGATTTTATACCTAGCAAGCCAAATTATTCAGGATAACATTCTTAATAATCCATCCAAGATAACCTTATTAAGTCATAAGAAGGAATAATATGCTATAAGTATTTTGAAAGGAGAAGTGCATTCTAGTAAGATGTTTGCCTCCTTTGAACTCATGAGGACTGAGGCTTCTTCCAGCTCAAACCCAGAAATGAGAGAGCATATTTTTCCTGAGACCGTAGCTACATGACACAATAGATACCAGAAATATATGAGACAGTGTGACCCGATGCTGTGGCAGCCTTATATTTTATCCCCCAAACTGGGCCTCTGAGATTGAAAGGAAGCATGGCTAATAGTTATGCTGGGACAACATAATCATCTACTATTCTCCTGGGATAACTGGAAAGTTAAGGCATCCCAGGCCCCCATCTCTAAGATAAGTCAGCCTGTTGTAATCTCAAATCAGGATTCTCACCTGATCCATTTATGTCCATGTCACAGGTTGTGTTCTTCAGGGTGCAGGATAAGTATGGGGGATGTTCAGTAGGGAATGATCCCAAGATCTTGGGATCATTCCCTTGGGAAGAGAAGGGAAGGAGAGAAGAAAAAATGGAAGTGAAGGATGCAGAATTTGGCAGAGAGACAACCCATGTTTTAACTCACTTCTAGCAAAAGCCTCCTATAGAATTGCCAGAAGCTGGGATGGCCCTTTAGAGCTGGTTTCTTTCCATTTGGGATGATGGGGTAGGGTCTCAGCGAGTCACTAGGTACAAGACGTCCAAGGAAGGGGACATGAATTTGGGACTAGAGAAAGCTGAGTATCTGGGTCCATCTGGCAACAGTACCCCCCAGAAACTGGAGGAACAAACTCTTATGTTCAGAAGGGAAATCTGGGTCTTGAATCCTAGACCCTTTATGATCTTCGATGAATAGCTGAAAAGCACAACATCTGCCACAGCCTGCCTGTGCCACACTAGGGCTTGCTAAGTTGCCATTTAGGTCAATATTTGTATTAGTTAAGGTTCTCTAGAGGAACAAGAACAACAGGATATTCATATGTATGATAATAAGAGGGGGTTTATTAGAATGGGTCCAATCACATGTATATGATTTCCATTTGATTAAGGATTTCTGCTGTGCATGCCCAATTTTATGGTTTGATAGGGCAGATAACACTCAATTCATGATGGGAAGCTCATGCCACATGGCAACTTCACGGCCCAAGGGTCAAGAGTTTTGTTACCACTAAGGCCCAGAAGCAGGACAAGAGATATTTTTGAAATGAGAGTAGTTGTCTGAAGATGATTGCAGAACTTTGCTCCAAAATCCTCAAAGCTTCCTTTGTTATTCTCCTATGGGAGCATGCAAAAAGCTGCAGACAGAATTCACATCTGCTACTGACACCTCAAGTACCATGGGTCAGCTGGATCTCATGGCCTAAGTAACACAGCAGCCTGAACTCATTGCAAAACCTTCTTTTCTGGGCCTGATTCAAAACTAGAATCTTTTTCAAGTTACTTATAAAATGGACTAAAGCAACAAATCCAAATGAGGAATGTGCTGCCTTCAAAATCCAAATAGGTCCACCAGGCATTGTGCTTCTTTCTTGGTTATAGGTGAGACCAGATGAAACAACTTATCCTTTATCTTAATAGGGGAATCTTAGCACAGCCCCATACTCTGACATGCAAATGTTTCAGTAAAAAGTCCAGGGTCATGGGTACCTCTCACTCATTTGGTCCAGTGAGAGCAAGTGTCCAGTAATCCCCAAAATATCGGATTAGTTCCTTTTACCTAATGTACACTGGTATAAGGTTCTGGATCTCTTTGGAGAAATACCATAGAAAAATTAACAGTAAAACCTTTTTGATACTGTATCAGGGTCCTTCCTCAAGGAAACCTGGCCTCTCCTTCATTACATGCAGAATTTCTGCTCAGTGGGTCCAAACCATTAAACTCATCCTTGTTTAAGTTCCACGATTATCCTACATCCTTATCAACTACTTCTATACATGTTCTTCAGACCTCTGCTTGTATAAATTAGAAAACTCAAGAAGTACTTTTGGAGTGTAGCATGCCTCTTTGTGGGTCATACTGCGTACCTCACCTGTAAGATCCTGCTTAGACTTGAGTCTGATTATAAGTCTAGAGGCAAATGTGGATGGTGAGGTTGGGTCCTAAGGAGTATCTGCCTTGTCTTGCTTGGCAACTGCATTGTGGAAGGTCATAACTCTTTCCATGGGCAATGCAGGATTAATTCTCTCAGGGATAGGTGGAAAAGTCAATACCAAAGAGTGGGGGTTGAGGTGCTTCTGCCACTGAAGGTGGGAAGACTAAAATTTTCTTTGGCAAAATAAACTCATCAGAGTATAGGAGTTCAGTGTTTCTAACCTCCTCAAGGTCCTCCCACATACCCTAATTCCAAGTGACATGATCCCATTCTTTTCCAAGCAATGTCCTCACTGTAACTGCAGTCACCATTTGAAGCTAAGAGTGAAACTTTCAGTGTGGGAGAAAGAACAAAGATGATGAAGTAGGGGAAGGCTGTGCTTTCCAGTTTCTCTATGGTTTAGAAATGAGGCAGCAGAAAAACTACTTCTTAGCAAGGTGGGAGACTGAGAGAATTCATTGAATTCAATATTTGACAGACAAATACACAGAGAGACACAATAATTTAAGTGTTTTGAAAAGAAGACAAGAAAGAATACATCACAGCCAAGCCAGTGGCGGCAACAGTGCCAGGCCATCACAGAGGAGAGAGGAAACACAAAGGGAAAGAGAGAGAAGCACAGCAAATTTGGCATAGGAATGCCGGTAGAATAGAAAGACCGTCTAAACTTAGCTGAGTCTGAGGTTGGTTGGACAGAAAGCTGATGTTTAAAAGGTCTCTGCTTTTCAATGTTTAAGTACAGTTGAGGCAGGGAGCCACCCTGTGTAGGTCATGCTGAACCTTGCTGCTATGGCAACCTGGAAGAACATAGTGAATATTGCCACACTGTCCATGTGGCCTAGGATACTCCTGGCAGAACATGATTGAAATGAGCTGTATTTGTCAGAATTTTCACAGCTATATTCTACAAGATCTGACCCCATAACTTAGAGGAAGGAAGATTTATTTTCTCACAGTTATTTTGGAGATATTGGGGTTAAGTCCATGTGAGGCCAAGGACCATGGACATCAAGGCAGGGCAGCAGTGGGAAGCAGACAGAAGGAGAGCACAAGGCTTTACTCTCCCATCATGGATGCCAGAAGCAAGAAAGCAAGTGAGAGGAGGAGAAACCATATATAATCCCCAAAGCTGCAGCCCTGGAGACCTACCTTCTCCAACAAAACCCTATCAGTTCAGGCCATATATCAGATATATCCATCACAATGGAGAGTACAAGTCTCATGATTTAATTATATCAACACTGAATATTAATAAATCAACTCTTCATCAGGCATTCTATATCCAACTACAACATGGGCACAGAGAAAATTGTATCCAGTGATACGATACACACACACACACACACACACACCCGCAGGGCACCCATGACATCCTTGGAGAGGCTTCCTGGAAAGCAGGCCCAAAGGTGTCATTCACAGTCAAGGGGGAAAAGAAAAGAAATAGCCTATTTGAAGAAAGGCTTTTGGTTACTCCCAAAGCAGCTTAGATTGGCCAAAACCAAAAACTGGAGTGAGGACACCAAATTATCTGGGCAGAGGGGGGCAATAATGGTTTAGTGGTGAAGCTAATTTTGATTCCAGGAGGGTAGAAGGAAATATTGGTTTTAGTGTAGAGTGGGAACTGACCAGAAGCTGAGTAGATATGGTACAAGAGCCTAGGAAAATCAGGAAATAGTACCCAGGGATCACTGTCAAGAAACAGTGGAAAGGAGGCCAGGATCATAGAAAACTGTCATAAGGGAGCCATGACAAGAATGGCACTTTCTTCTCCCAGGGTTTACCGAAGAAAGTTGGCCTTACATGTACTGGCCCTCATGGAGCACACCAATGCAATCAAACTGTTGATACTTATCATTTATTTAATGCCTGCTATAAGTTGGATTCTGTCTACATTCTCTTTTAATGCTTAAAACCACATGAGAAACTTTGGGAATGAGATAGAGGTCCAGATACAGGCAGCATTTGGAACCATAAATAGACAAGATCAAAAAAATATCCTGTCTACACCACATAATAATTAAAATACCAAAATACAGAACAAGAATAGAAATTTAAAAGCCTAAATGTGAAACATCATTTAGAGATAAAACAAAAAAAAATCCTAATTATCAACAGAAATAACATCTGATTTCTCAATATAAAATCTAGGAGGGCATGGAACAATGTGTTTTAAGCCCTGAAAGAAAATAGCAGCAAACTACGATTGCTATATCCAGCAAAGCTATCATTCAGAACAGAAGTAGAAATAAAAACCTTCCAAGATAAGCACAACTGAAAGGATTCATGACTACTAAAACAACATTGCAGAAGATTCTTAAAGAAATCTTACACACAGAAAAAAAATCCAAATGCAGAGCTTGGGACAGGATAAATATATTGCCAGAAAGAGACAGACAACCTCTCTGTCAAAGACATCTACAAGCTGAAAATCAAAGAATAAAAAATAATATTCCAGGAAAATGGAACCTCAAAGCAATCAGGAGTAGCTTTTTACATATTTAACTGTTTCAGTCAGCATTCTCACAACTATATATAAAACACCTGACCACCAAAATTAGAGGATAGAAAATTTATTTGCTCACAGATCTGAAGATTTCAGAGGTTCAGTCCTTGTTAGGCCAGGTGAAGCAGAGAGGAGAGAGAGAGAGAGAGAGAGAGAGAGAGAGAGAGAGAGAGAGAGAGAGAGATTGAGAGATTGAGAACAGGCAGGAAAGGGCTCTGCGTTCACATCACTAGGTCCAGAAGCAAGACATAGAGAGAGAAGGGGCAAGAAGAGGGACAATATATAATTCCCAGGGCCACACAACTCAGGGACCCTTTCTCAGCAATCAATCTCTGCCTCCAACATGACTGCTTTGTTTCTGGGAAATAGAAGGGGACATTCTAAATTCAAATCACAATACTGACAAAACAAACCTCAGGCCAAAATTAATTAGAAAGACAAAGAAGGTGACTTCATACTGTTAAAAGGCGTGATCCATCAAGAAGCTATAACAATAGTAAATATTTATGTCTCAAACATCAGTGCACCTAATTACATAAAACAAAACAACATACAGGCTCACCTAGACTCCAATACAATAATACTGGTTGATTTCAACACATCTCTCTCAGGAATAGATAGGTCATTCAGACACAAAATCAGCAAAGATATGCCCTGCTAAAAAACATATATTGTAAATCCAATGGATTTAGCAGAAATTTACAGAATAAATTATTCCAAAATAATTGAATACATTTTCTTCTAGCTGTTACAGAATGTTCTACAAAGTAGACCATATTTTAGGCCATCACACAAGTCTTTGCAAATACAAAAAAAAAATTAGTATAGTTCTTTCATCCTATCTTATTATAGAAAAATATCACAAATAAAATACAAACTAGAAATCAACAGTAGAAAAACTACAGAAATTATATAAACATATGGAAATCAAATAATACATTTTTGAATGATGAATGGATTATAGAAGAAATCAGGGAACAAATTTTTAAAATCTTAGAATCAAATGAGAATAAACATGCAACATATCAGAATCTCTGGGACACTATGAAATTGGTTCTAAGAGAAAAGTTCAAAGCTATGAGTGTCTACATTAAAAACAGAAAGAAAGATCATAGGTAAATAACCTAATGAGGCATCTCAAGGTCATGTAAAACAAGAATAAACCAATTCCAAAACCAGTAGAAGGAAAGAAAGAATTAAGATCAGAGCCAAAATTAATGAAATAGAGGATAAGAAATAATTACAAAGAATAAATATAATGAAAAATTTGTTTATAAAAATATACACAAATTGATATATTCTTAACCAAAGTAACCAAAACAAAGAGAGAAAAACCTAAATTAGTGATTAAAAAGGAGATATTACCACAGAAATTCAGAGAACCATTAGGGACTGTTTTCAAAACAGACATTAACAAGCAATGAGACTGAAGCAATAATAAGAAACTATCTGACAGAGAAACGCCTAAGGCCAGATAGATTCTCAGCGGAATTCTGTTAGACCTTTAAGGAACTAATGTCAATGCTCCTTGAATTATTACATAAAATAGAAAGAGATACTCCTCCAAGTTCATTATATAAAGCCAGTATAATCATGATTCCTAAACCAGATAAGAGCATATTAAGGAAGGAAAACTATAGAACAATACCCTTAATGGATATAGACACAAAAATCCTTAATAAAATATTAGAAAATCATATTCAGCAACATGTTAAGAAGATTGTACCTCATGAAAAAGTTGGCTTCATTCCAGGGTACAAAGACAGTTCAACATTTGCAAGTCAACATCAAATATAATTCACCACATAAATAGAATAAAATACAAAAAAAGCCTTTGACAAAACACAGCACCTATTTGCACATAATGAATGAGGGAAGATATTGAGGAGTTAAATCAACCAAATTATGTTGTTTGCATGTATGCCTATATAACAATGAATTCCACAATTATATGTAACTATAATTATGTGCAATTATAATGCAATTAAAACTTAAATTTTAGAAAATGTATAAAATTGAATTACATTTAAGATATACTGATCTCATTTCAAATAATGAAGATAAACCCCAATATATTTCTTCCATTGATCTAGGAGTTTTATTCTTAGTGTTTAATATGGCAAAACATATGTATAATTTAATGCATTTTATCTCATAAAATGGCAATGTTCTGTGTTAACAAATAGTGCTACAGTTCAATTTTATAGAAACTAAGATTCCCTCCACCTCTCATCATACAGAATAATTGCACTATTGAAAATATTTTATGATTTTGCATGATAAGAAAAGCTTCAAGCCGAGTGTGGTGGCGCACGCTTGTAATCCCAGCATTCGGGAGGCTGAGACCGGAGGATCTGGGTTCGCGGCCAGCCTCAGCTACCTAGTGAGCCCTTCCGCAACTTAGTGAGACTCGGTTTCAAAATAAACAATAAAAACTAGGGCTGGGGGTATAGCTCGGAGGTAGAATGCCCCTGAGTTCAATCCCCAGTACCGCAAAAAAAAAAAAGAAAAAAGAAAATCTTCATATAAAAAAAATATTTAAAGAGGATACTCAAAGTTAAGGCAAACAACAGGAATGGGAAAATTCTAAAGGATAGGCTACAATGCATAGACATGAAAACTTCAGCCTAAAGAGAAAAGAAATGGTAATAGAGAATCAACAACACCTATAGCCCTGCAGCACTGCAGAAGAATTCACCCAAAAGTTGTTGAGCCCAGAGGTAGAAGATCAAATCTTCTTATAACAGAGATTTCTCATGGGCTAGAGATGTAGCATAATGGTAGAGGACATGCCTAGCAGCCAAGAAGTCTTCAGTTGAAGGCAAGGCAAAGAATGGTGACATTTATACGAGTGCTTTATTCTTTTGTAACTTAATAATATTCCATTGAATAGATATACCAAATATTATTTATGCATTCCTTAACTGATAGGTTCTTTTCATCATTTTGCAATAGTAAATAATACTGCCATGAGCTCTTGTATAGAAGTTTTGTTAGAAAATAAATATAATTTCAATTCTTTTATGTATAGAAAACAAAATACTGGGTATATGGTAACTCTCTGATTTTTTATGAACCCTGAACTATTTTGCTTACTGTGGCACCATTTGGCACCCTATCAGTAAATTATAATGATTCCTATTTCTTCACAATATTTCCGAAATTTACCTTTTGTAATTTCTTAATTATAGCCATCCTGGCAGGTGTGATGGGGATTCTTTGGTGGTATTCATGGTCTTTTCACATTCTTGAAAGTAGCATCTAATGCACAAACCATTTTAATTTCCATCAGATACAATTTATCTATACCTTACTTGATTACTTGTGCTTTCTGCATAATTTCTAAGAGAGTTGCAGAATTATTCCTTTGTTTTATTTTAAGTAATTGATAGTTTTTACATTTTTAATATGCTAATAATGAAGTGATTACTATAGTAAAGCAAATGAACATATTTATCATCTCATATATTTACCTTTTTCTCATGATAAAATTCCCCAAAGTCTACTGTCTTGATTGTTTATGAGGATGTAACATAATATTATTATTGTTATTGTGGGTCTCATATTTTAGATTTATTCATTCTTTATAACCTCAAAGTTGTACCTTTGAACACATATCTTTCCATTCCTGCCCCATTCTGTCCTGGTAACTACACTTTGTTCATATTGATGTACTTCATTTTTTATATTCCAGACAGAAGGAGGTCTTAATATGCCCGATTTTAAAACATATTCAAACATACAGTGTTGTCATAAAGACAAATAGAACAATGGATAGGATAGAGCCCAGATATAAATGCATACATAAGGATCCAACTGACCTTTTCTGAGCATGTTTAGAACACACCATGTGTCAAAAATAGTCTTCTCTACAAATGGTGTTGGGGAAATTAAATAGTTACCTGGGAAAGAATGAAACTAGACTCTGATCTCATATCATACACAAAAATCAGCATAAAATGAATTAAAGATTTAGACTTGAAACTAAAAACTATAGAGGGAAGCACAGAGGAAAGTTCATAGCTAAAATACACATATTAAAAATCCAGACTCACGCTTGTAATCCTAGTAATTGGAAGGCTGAGAAAGGAGGATAGTAGGTTCATGGCCAGCCTCAGCTACTTAGTGAGGCCCTCTACAACTTAGTGAGACTCTGTTTCAAAATACAGAATGAAAACTAGGGCTGGGGGTGTAGGTCAGAGGTAGAATATCCTTGGGTTCAATCCCCAGTACTGAAAAAAAAAAAACCAATCCAGAAAGATTCCAAATGAAAAATTTAATAATGTATCTCAAGATCTTACAAAGGAAGAACAAACCGATTCCAAAACCAGAAGGAAGAAAAATATTAGATCCAAAATCAAGTAAATAGAGGTTAAGGAATATAATACAAAAGATCAATGTAATCAATTACAGACCAATATCCTTGACGAACATAGATGCAAAATTTTAATTCAATATTAATAAATCTTATTCACCAACACATTAAGAGACACACACTTATACTCCCAGCACTTGGGAGTCTGAGACAGAAGGATCACAGGTTTGAGGCTAGAATGAGATAACTTAGTGAGACCCTGTTTCCAAATGAAAAATAAAACAGGTTTGGGGTATAACTCAGAAGTAGAATTTCCTTGGGTTGAAGCCCAATACCACAAATATAAATAATAAATAAATAAATAAATAAATAAATAAATAAATAAATAAATAAAGCAACAAAATATTACAGGGTTATAGCTCATGATCAAGTTGGATTCATTCCAGGGATGCAAGGACAGTTCAACACTGGCAAATCAATAAGTGTAATTCACCACATAAAAAAGCCATGCTCATCTCAGTAGAAAAAGCTAGTGCTTGCTTTGTAGCCCAGGATTTGGTCTATTTTGGAGAAGGTTCCATGAGCAGCTGAGAAGAATATGTATTCAGCTGTTGCTGGTTGAAAATTCTGTATATGTCTACTAGGTCCATTTGGGTTATGGTGTTCTTTAGGTCTGACATATCTTTACCAAACTTCTGTCTAGAAATTTGGTCTAGTGATATGAGAGGATTGTTGAGGTCTCTCAGTATTCCTGTATTGGGATCTATGTGTGACTTTATATCATGAAAAGAGTTTATTTTATGAAAGTGGCTACTCCTATGTTTGGGGCATAAATGTTGACCATCATTATTTCTTCTTGCTAAATTGTTCCTTTTACCAGTAAAAAAAATGATCTGCTTTGTCTCTTCTTTTTTTTTTTTTCCGTACTGGGGATTGAACTCAGGGACAGTCTACCTCCGAAATACACGCCCAGCCCTATTTTTTATTCTTATTATTTTGAAACAGTGTCTCACTAAGTTGTGGAGTGTCTCACTAGGTAGCTGAGGCTGGCCGCAAACCCGTATCCTCCAGTCTCAGCCTCACAAATGCTGGGATTACAAGCGTGTGCCACCAGGCCTGGCTCTCCTTTGTCTCTTCTGATAAGCTTATGCTCGTAGTCTAATTTGTCTGATATCATAGTTGCTGCTATTGCTTGTCTTTGAGTTTAATTGGCATGGATTACCTTGCTCCAGCCCTTCACCTTTAGTTTGTGAGAATCTTTGCTTGTAAGGTGTGTTTCTTTCAGGCAGCATATAGATGGATTCTGGTTTTTAATCCATTTTGTCACCTTGTGTGTTTTTATTTGGGAGTTGAAGCCATTTATATTCAATGTGATTATTGAGAGATGATTTTTTTAATTGTAATAATTCGTGCATTGTAAGCATACATCTTTGTTAGGTACAAGTAGATAACGACATATGTGCACATATTTCTCTTTAACCCCTTCCCCAATTTCCACCCCGCTCCCTCGTCCTCCCTCCTTCTCAAGTTCAGTTTAGTGAGTGACCTTAATATAATTGTGTAAGTACACCGTGTGCATTAGGGTGCCATCCCCCCGTCCATCCCCTTTGGTTAAATCAACTTCTTTACTTATCGAGGGTCACTCCTTTTTCATCTGGAGACCCTCTTATGCCCCATCTTCTCCCTAGCATCCACATATTTTTACTCGTTGTGACTGGCTAACCTCACTTAACATAATGTTTTCCAGTTGCATCCATTTCCCTGCAAAGAACATGATTTTGTTCTTCTTTATGGTTGATTAAAATTCCATTGGATACATGTCCGATAGTTTTGGAATCCATTCATCTGTTGATGGACATCTTGGCTGTTTCCATAGTTTGGCTATTGTGGATTGTGCAGCTATAAACATAGATACACACGCATCGGTCTGATAGTTTGGTTTCCATTCTTTTGGGTAGATACCTAGAAGTGGTATTGCTGGATCATATGGTAGGTTCACTGCCATTCATCTGAGGATCCTCCATACTGTTTTCCAAAGTGGTTGCACTAGTTTGCAATCCCACCAACAATGTATTAGTGTTCCCACTTCTCCCCACCCTCGTCAGCATTTGTTGTTGTTCTTGATTTTTATGATTGCCATTCTGATTGGAGTTAGGTGAAATCTCAAGGTAGTTTTGATTTGCATCTCTCTGATTGCTAATGATGTGGAACATTTCCTCGTACATTTGTTAGCCATTTGTATTTCTTCTTTTGTGAAGTGTCTATTTAGATCCTTTCCCCATTTTGATTGAGTTATTTGTTTTTTTAGCTGTGATTTTCTTGAGTGCTTTGTATATCCTAGATGTTAGACCTCTATCCGAAGAGTAACTGGCAAAGATATTCTCCCATTCTGTAGGCTCTGTGTTGAGGTTCTTGATAGTTTCCTTTGCTGCACAGAAGCTCTACAGTTTAATGCAATCCCATATATTGATCTTCCTTTGAGTTGCTTGTGCTTTTGGGGTCTTGTTGAGAAAGTTTTTACCTGTGCCTATGTGTTGAAGGGTTGGTCCTATGCCCTCTTCAAGTAGCTGCAAGGTCTCTAGCCTAACTTCCAGGTCTTTGATCCACCTTGAGTTGACTTTTGTGCAGGGTGAGAAAGTGGGGTTTATTTCCATTTTCCTGCATATGGTTAACCAGTTTTGCCAACACCATTTGTTAAAGAGGCTATCTTTTCTCCAGTGTATACTTTTGGCTCCTTTGTCAAAAATCAGTTGACTCTAAGCACGTGGGTCTGTTTCTGAGTTTTCTATTCTGCTCCATTGGTCTATGTGTCTGTTTTTGTGCCAATACCATTCTGTTTTTATTACTGTAGCTTTGTAGTAGAGTTTGAAGACAGGTATTGTGATACCTCCTGCATGGTTTTTATTGCTAAGAACTACTTTGGATATCCTGAGCTTCTTGTTTTTCCAGATGAATTTAAGGACTGATTTGTCTATGTCTGTGAGGAGCACCCTTGGTAATTTCATGGGTATTGCATTGAATCTGTAGATCAGTTTTGGGAGGATGGCCATTATGATGATATTTATTCTGCCTATCAAAGAGCATGGTAGATCCTTCCATCTTCTAAGGTCTTCATCGATTTCTTTCTTCAACTTTTCATAGTTTTCCTTACAGAGGTCTTTAACCTCCTTGGTTAGGTTTATCCCTAAGTATTTTATTTTTCGTGGTGCTATTGTGAGTGGAATTGTTTTCTGAATTTTCGGTGGAATTATGGTTGGTATACAGAAAAGCTTCTGATTTTTTAAGATTGATTTTGTATCCAGACACTTTGCTGAATTTGTTGACCAGTTCTATAAGTTTTTTTGGTTGAGTTTGTTGGGTTTTGTAAGTATAGTATCGTGTCACCTGCAAAAAGGGATAGTTTTAGTTTCTTTCCCTATTTTTACCCCTTTGATTTCCTTGTCTTGTCTTATTGCTCTGGCTAGAGTCTCAAGTACTATATTGAACAGAAGAGGTGATAATGGACATCCTTGTCTTGTTCCTGTTTTTAGTGGGAACTCTTGCAGTTAATATGATATTGGCTGTGGGCCTATTGTATATTGCCTTTATGATGTTGAGGTACATTCCTTCTATTCCAATTCTCTGAAGTGCTTTTAGCATGAATGGGTGTTGGATCTTGCCAAATGCTTTTTCAGCATCAATTGAGATGATCATGTGGTTTTTTTCATTGATTCTGTTTATGTGGTGAATTACATGGATTGTTTATCGTATGTTGAACCAGCCTTGCATCCCTGGGATGAACACGACTTGGCCATGGTGAATAATTTTCTTGATGTGGTTTTGAATGTGCATTGCTAGTATCTTGTTTAGCAGTTTTGTATCTAGGTTCATCAATGATATAGGCCTATAGTTTTCTTGAGCTGTCTTTATTTGGCTTTGGTATTAGTGTGATGTTGGCTTCATAGAATGAGTTTGGTAGGGTCCTATTTCTATTTCACAGAATAGCTCGAGGAGTATTGGGATTAGCTCTTCTATAAGTGTTTTATAAAATTCACATGGAAAACCATCTGGCCCTGGGCTTTTGTTTGTTGGTAAACTCTTTATTGCTGTTTCTA
>PVLC010033600.1:0-17414 GCA_004027655.1 Graphiurus murinus | reverse complement strand
TTTTTTTTGGGGGGGTGGCTACTGGGGATTGAACCCAAGGGCATTCTACCTCTGAACTACACTCCCAGCCCTTTTTATTTTTTGTTTTGCAACAAGGTCTTGCTAGTTTACTGAGAGTCATGTTAAGTTGCTGAGGCTGGTCTTTAACCTATGATCCTCCTGTCTCAGCTTCCCAAGGACTAGGATTACAGGTGTATGCCACCACACCAGGCTTAAAATAAAACGTTTTTTAAAGGGGTTGTGGGGGTAGCTCCGTGGTGGAATGCTTGCCTAGCATGTACAAGGCCCTGGGTTTGATCCCTGGAACAGCTAAAAGAAAAAAGGATGAGGTAGAGGGGCTATTCCCTGGGCTACCCTGCCGAGGAGTTTTACACTCTCTCTTTCTGCCATTAAACAGCTACTTGAGTAGACATGGCTTCATTTTTCTTCCTTCATTGGTATTCATTAGATATTTTTAAATGTCTCATTGTGAGAACTCATTCTAAGAAGCTTGAATTTTCATGCCGAGGTGTGAATTAGTGTCCAGTAACTCAGAGTCTGTCTGCTCACTACTTAATTTAGAGATACGCTGGTTGGCGCAAGGCTTCTGGTGCCAAAAAATCTTTCGATTCTGGAGCCTTCTCGCCAAGCTCAATGAAAAACACAGCCATAAATACTCCTTCCAACAGCTCCCCAGACCATAGTCACAAAGCTTTTACAATGCATTTACGTGGGGCTCCCCAGCCAAAACCCTCTGGCTTGGACTTCCCTGGAGTTCTTGGACCTGTCCCTGTCCCCTGCTACCTGCCTCCCCACATCCTCCATTCCTGGCACTCCCAGGCCAGCAGTCTATGTGTCTAGATGCCAGGCTGAAGCTCTGAGCCCTGGCTTCCTGTGGGCAATGTTCTGCAGTTTTAAGCCTCTAGCTCCCTGCTTACCACGGGGTGATGCCCTGGCAGGGGCCTTGGGAGCTGAAGCCTTGAATTTCTGGCTTTCAATATGGGAAGCCCTTGCTGCCGGGATTTAGCTATCTAGGCAGAGCTGATGGTCACCCAAATGATGGGTCATGTTCTGCAGGGTAGCTTTGCACAGTTGAAGTTTACAGGGGGATCAGGGCAGGAGGTCTTGGAAGGACATATAGTCCTTTTCCCCACCCCAATACTTGCCCTATTATATCTGGGGTTGACTTAGACCACAGAAGCTGGTCTTGCTTTCAAAGGCCAAGCATTGAGCAGTCTATATGTGGTCCCTAGGAGGATAGGCTGGGAGCTCTCACCTGTATTTCTCAGTGCTGGCCACCTATTAGAACCAGCTTAATAATTCTAGAAATTATAATGCTTGAGCCCCATCCCAGACCACTTATTTATTTATTTATAGTGCTGAAGGTTGAACTCAGGGATACTGTACCACTGAGCCACATCTCCAGACCTCTTGGTTACTTTTTATTTTGACACAGGGTCTTGTTAAGTTGCTGAGGTGTGTCTCGAACTTGCAGTCCTCCTGCCGCTGCCTCCTGAGTAGCTGGAATTATGAGCATGTACCACTGTGCCTGACCCAAGCTGTTTAAATCTATAGTCTCTAAGGAGGTAAGTTTGACTCTTAGTATTTTTAAAATTGAGATTTAACTTAGATGCAACAACATATACAGGTCATAAGCATACAGCCCAATGAACTTTTGCATGTATGTCCACCCAGGTAACTACCTCCTAGACTAAGATGTAGAAAACTTCCAGCCCCTCCAAAGGATCTCAGCTGCCTTTCTGGGTAGCGGAAAAACACATTTTTTCTCTACCCATCTAAGATTCTCTGGAGGTGTTCCTATAAATTGGAGTGACAAAAGACAGATCAACAAGAGAAAAACAAACAGAAGTCTATTCACCTGTGCATCTGGTTTTCACGTGGGAGCGCCCACTGACGAGCGACTCCAGGGGGTGGTTAGAACCTGAGCTTTTGGTGGTATCTTAACACTAACATAGGCAAATTGTAGGGAAGTGATAAGACCAACGAAGGCAGCAAAACGTGGAAAGACAAACACATGGGCGCCGAGGGAGGCCGAGGGCCAGTCAGGGTGGTTGGTAGGGCAGCTCCCTCTGCAACAAGGGTCTAGTTGTTTCTAGTGATCAACTCTGTGAGAGGGAGGGGCCCCCTTCACCAACGTATGCGCTGCTTTTAGGCAAATAGGAGGAGGGCAGAGGGCTTTTCTTGCATCTGCTTCTTCTCAGTGCCATTAGCTCAAAATAATTATGCCAAGTAGCATATTTGGGGGTGACATGATCCCCCTCTGCAGTAATATCAGGATCCACCAGATTGGGAGAAAGGGTGGCCAGCATCTAGCCCTCTTTTGAATTTTCCCAGGGATAGGGATATAGCTCAAAGGTAGAGCTGAGCTGCTTGCCTACCATGTGTGAGGCCCTGGGTTCAATGCCAAGTATCACTCAAAAAAAAAAATCCCTGTATTTCCACCTGCAAGAAACCCACTAATCCATCTCTTGGGCCCTTCCCATAACTTGCCTTAGTGTCGTTTATTTCTTTATGGTACTGGGGATTAAACCCAGGGGCATTCTACCTCGGAACTACACCCCCAGCCCTTTTTATTTTTTGTTTTGCAACAGGGTCTTGCTAGGTTGCTGAGAGTCTTGCTAAAGACTCTCAGCTGCTAAAGACTCCTCAGTTGCTGAAGCTGGTCTTGAACCTGCAATCCTACTGTTTCAGCCTCCCAAGTACTGGCATTACAGGTGTATGTCACCATGCCTGGCTACTAGTAACATTTAGAATGACTCAGTTGAACCATAGGTTTGAAAAGGTAGAACTCTTTTATTTCCACCCTCTTAATTCAACAATCCTGCCCAGAAAGCTCAGCATCTTTAAAGTAGGATATTCTAGCTGGGTGTGGTGGCACATTCTTATAATCCCAGTATTTAGGAGGTGGAGACAGGAGGATCACAGGCCCTCCACAACTTAGTGAGACCCTGTTTCAAACTAAAAAATAAAATAGGGCTGGAAGTGTAGATCAGAGGTAGAATGGCTCTGGGTTTAACCCCCAGCACCAAAAAATAAAAATAAATAAATAAATATATGTAAGTAAATATATTTATATATATTCTTATTTACGTATTCAATTTAGGGGCCTCAGCTGTGCCTAACACAAAAGTCCTATATTAACCCCTGACATTCTTTGTATGTATGTGTATGGTTAAGTGTACATTTCAGTAGCATTAAGTACATTTATATAGTTGTGCAACCATTATCATCATCCATCCACAAACATTTCCCATCTTCCCAAACTGAAACTCTGTACCCATTAAACAATAACTTTCCAGCGTTCCACTTCAGTCTCTGTGAATTTGACTATATAATATTTATCCTGTTGTGTCTGGTATAAGAGAAAGAAGCCTTTCTCTCTACCCTCTGAAGTTTCCATAATTGAGTCTACAAGATAAACTGACAGAAGACAGATTAACAAGAGAAAAAGGCTTTTAATCACCTGCAGATGCACAGGAGCCCCACAAAATATGAGATTTGAAGAAGGGTCAGGTGACTGAAGCATCCTGAGCCATAGAAAGGAACAAGGACTTGTGGTTTCTGAGGGGAGGCAGGTGACAGATTATGCCAGGGTTGGGGAAAGAATTGTTTTGTGAATAAATGTTGTCTTGTTATGCAGATAAGTCTCTCAGGTGGAAAAAAAGTCTTGTCTGGGAGTGGCTCATCAGAAGAATAGGTGACAGTCTGTGACAAAGCCTGTCTGGGTGTGGCATGTACCTCCAGTCTCTCCTGGGATACAGTTAATCTTACTTGTTGATGAGATTTCCAGGGAGGGGGCTCCTGACAATTGAGTTCCCTTTTGGAGGGCCTGTCTTTAGCAGACAAGGGAACTTCAGAGCAAGCCTTGCACTATGGGGGATCAGGAGAGTTGAGGGACAGGAGGGCAGCAGGTCAGAGACCTTGCTTCTGAGGATGCTTCATAGGCCTTCCAATTTTCTTCAGTTCAAAGTACACCAGAGCCTTATATTTTGAGGTTTCATTTTCTGAGCCCCAACACTGGCTTATTTCACTCAGCATACTGTCTTAAAGGATTACTCATGTGGTAGCATGTATCAGAATTTCCTCCCTTTTTTAAGGCTAAATATTAATCTGTTACCAATTTTTGACCCCAGACTGGGGTCTTGTTTCTACTCTCAGAATCGTGGAACCAATAAGACCAAGGGCTGATTGAGCCATGAAGGAAGGTTGATTCTTGGCCAAGAATAGGAGAAGCTGGGAGAAATGTCACAGGTGAGCTTCCTAACCTGCTGTATAGATACAGACTAATAGAGGGGAGTAGGGAGATAGACTAATAAAAGGGAGGAATACCCATGGTTTTTTCTAGGAATGAGTGGAGATTTTCTGAGAATTAGGGCACCACCTCTTTTTGCTCCTTTTATGGTTCTTTCTGGTTGTCACCATGACAATTGTCCACTGTCATGGCACTGGAGGAAGGGGTCACTTAATGCAGCTGGATTTTTTTTTTTGGTGGTACTAGGGATTGAACTCAGGGGCATTCTACCTCCAAGCTACATCCCCAGTCCTATTTTTTATCCTTTATTTTGAAACAGGGTCTCATTAAGTTGCGGAGTGCCTCACTAAGTAGCTGAGGCTGGCCACGAACCTGGATTCTCTAGTCTCAGCCTCCCAAGTACTGGGATGCAGTTGAAATTTTAATGAAGGTAGAGTTTGTCTGGGGGTCACTCTGGCAACCATTTTAGATCCAGTTGTCTCCAGTTAGCCCCCCTGAAGAGTGACTTCTGTCCTATAGGTATCCTGTCCTCAAAGACAAACAAAATTAGGGCAAGGCAGAAATTCAGCTAGGCCACCTAGGTGGTACCAGAGTAGGGTTGGGTGACAGTTTCATTGTATGCACACCACATTTCATTCATCCATTCACCTGATGGACATTCAGGTTATTTCCACCTTTTGACTCTTACACATATACCATTGTGAACATCAGTGCACAAAGCCAAGCCAGAGCTGGTCACCCAGGGTTTGGGTCTGGATGTTCATATCCTTGTCTCTGTTCTCAAAGTCAGGTTTCCTCAAAGGGCATCTGTGGAAGGCTTGAGGAGGCAGTGTCAGGCAAGTCTCATGCCATCAGGATTCCTGACTGTGCCAGACCACCATCCAGTGCTGTCTCCCTGGAGATTGGCTCCTGCTTGATGTCTCTGTTATTGTTTCTAAGCAGCCATCACATCTCTGAGCTTCATCCGGGAAGTTCCTGGCCTCTGTGCAAATTGGCCCCCTCTCTTCCTCTATACTAACTCTCTGCATATTAAGGATAGGCCTTTGTATTCCACAGATGATACAACCTTAACCCTTTTCTATAGGGCAGAGAACATTTGTTAGCTTTTATATTTATATGACCAAGATGGGTTGTCCAGGTACTTTTACAGAGCAAAGCAAATCTACTCCAAGATGACCTCTGCCTCAACCAAGTCCAGGAAGCTGCCAGCAGCCCTTAAACTGCTGCTTCCCTAGCTTAAAAAAAGTTTTAAGCAGGCATCCCACTGCATTCACAGGCCTGCCAGGTGACAGGCACTGGCCTGGTGTCAAATGGGCAGATGCTACTGGGTGTGCAAGGGCCACCTGCCATGAGGGCTGAGGAAATGCCCATTTGACCCCACCTTTTTTTTGTTTGTTTATTTGTTTGTTTGTTTTGTTTTTTTGTGGCACTGGGGGTTGAACTCAGGGGCATTCTACCTCCAAGCTACACCCCCAGCCCTATTTTTTATTCTTTATTTTGAAACAGGGTCTCACTAAGTTGCGGAGTGCCTCACTAGGTAGCTGAGGCTGGCCTCGAACCTGGAGCCTCCAGTCTCAGCCTCTCAAATGCTGGGATTACAAGCATGCGCCACCACACCCAGCTTGACCCTACCTTAAACGGGACATGGGCCAGATGTGGTTTTCCATGCCTATAATCCCTGCTAATTGTGAGAGGCTGAGACAGGAAGATCAGAAGTTCAAAGCCCAACCGAGCAACTTATTGAGATCCTGTCTCAAAGTAAAAAAAAAAAAAAAAAGAGCTGAAGCTGTAACTCAGTGGTAGAGTGCCCCTGGATTCCTGAATTCAATCCTCAGTACTGCATACAGGGGGAGGTGGCATGGTATGCTCTCTGGGTGGTAAGGACCCCAGGGGACAAAGGCTGCACAGCTAGCCTCTCTATGGCTGGCAGCCTAGCATCTGGGGGCCAATGCCCTGGGCTGGGGCCTTTGCTTCCTCACAGACTCCAACAGGAGGTATAGTGCCAATACTCGCCTTGGCTTCAAGGAACAATGCCTCTGTGAACTCATATGCACCACTGGGACCTCTTAACATCAGGGCAGGAGAAAGTCAATGTTATGGGTTATGCAGTAGGGGCCTAAGGCAGGGAAATGTGAGTTTTTACTGCGAAGAGGGTACTCTTAAGGCCTACAGACTGAAGAAGCCTTGGAAAATTCTGATTCCTGGATAATGTTCAAGTTGCCAACGAACACATAGCAAGACAGGTTCTTAGAGGAGTTTCAAATCTATCCATTTCCTAGACAGTTTCATCTTGATTTCACACTCCTCAACTGGCCCTCCTCTAGGGGCGGTGGGATGGGGGCTGCTGTGGAGTGAAGCAGTCAGAATTCTGAATGCAAGACCAGCCTCTAGAGGCCAGGAGAGAAGAATAGGAATTGCCCTAGAGCCAGGAGTTAGCATTCCCAAGACGTTCCAGCCTTGTGGTTTTCATAATGCATTTCCATCCTGAGGATTAAAGCTTTGACAGCAAGAGACCAGGACTGGTGGTCAGGACAAGTCAGGCCTTCTGGAGCCTCCACCTTCTCTAGAGCTGATAAAATGAAGGTCTACTCTAATAATGGCCATTCAGCCAGGCACCAGGAGTGGCGGCCTTCTCTTCATCCTGCAGCAGCTGGCAAAGAAGACGAAGAAGATGAAAGAAGAAGAGGAAGAGGAGGAGGAGGAGGAAGAAAAGTAAGAGGAAAGAAGCACTGTATTCTACAGGAGAGCCAATTGGCCCTTGGAAAAGTCCAGTGCTAGTCCTAATTCCCATTGGTGTTGGTTCTTGCCCTATCCCGAGTTTTATCTAAGTTCCTAGGTGATGAGGTGGCCTGGCCTTGGTGTTGTGGCGTTCATTTGTCCTCGGTGGCATCTGCTCTAGCACTGCAGGGTATTCCAGCAGGTGATTGCCTGCCAGTCCTCCTTGGCTCCACAGTTCAGAGTTATCACCCTGCTGCCTCAAAACCCCGGCACTACTCCCGCCTCCCAGCTTGGCCTTTCTGCCTCAGCGCACTGGAAGACAACTCCTCTGCCTTGGAGCCTTGGAGTCAGTGGAGGAGGCACTCCATTTTCCCTCATCTGTCACCCTTCCTTGGGGGTAGAGGAAGACCTACCAACCTCCTGTTTCCCTTCAATTCTCTCCTCCTTTCCACAGTCTTAAAATTTTTTATTTGTTTATTTTTGAGATGAGGTCTTGCTAAATTGCCCAAGTTGGCCTAGAACTTGCTATTCTCTTGTCTCAGCTTCCCCAGTAGCTGTGATTACAGGCTTGTTCTATCAGGACCTGGCTCCTTCCATAGTCTTGATAATCCTGTTTACCTGGAGATAAGGCAGTCTCCTTCTTGTTTCTCCAATTCTAATATTTATGGCACCAAGGGTTTAATTGAACTTTTGCAGTTCAAAAGGGCTCATTCTTAACCAGTAGGTAACTGCTTTGCTGCTCCTCTGCCTTATCAGTCCTCCCCTGAGGTAATAAACACTGAGAAATGATAAGAGAAGAAGGCACAGAGCTAGGGAGAGACAAGAGATAGTGGGAAATAATTACAGGGTTAACAAACAAACCCTTTTAAAACTTCTCAAAACATTTTTCTATCACAATCTCATTTACTTCCCAAGGACCACCCTATGGCATAGGTGCCATCACGATCTTGTTTGACAGAGGAAAGACAGCTAAACTCCATTCTTAAGATATTTTGCCAGGACACTTTATGTATTGTGGGTGGGAGGAATAAGGCTCTTCATTTTCTTTTTTTCCCCTAGTACATACTAGGCAAGCTTTCTAACACTGAACCACACCCCCAACCCCCAGATCATTTTTGAATTGTCAAAAAATTGGGATCAGGGCTACTTAAAAGATGTCCAGTTACTTCATTTAAAGGCCAACACAAAATCACTGACATGAACTGTTGTCTAATGGAGACACGTCTTAGACTTTGTTTAACAAAAACTGAAGGCATACTTGAAATTTGCAAGTAAGCCTGTTATTTGGAAATGGATATAACAAAGGTTTGAGAACTATCCTCTTCATTAAGTTAAACTCCCTCTTGCAGTCCCTTCTAATGATTAGCTTATTAAGAAAAATCCTTTTGTTTATCCACAGTGTGAATGTAAAGTTCTCTTGATCATTCAATAATATTGATTGAGGCCATTTTGAGGTCCCGGTCTAAAGAGTAATTTGGTTCTTAACTCTCCAATTTGCAGCATTCAAATTCTTTGAACTGTCTCCTTCCCTCAACTTGAGAATCCTTTTGTAAGCTTTACCAGGGATTTTTTTCTTTTCCCCTAGTACCAGGGATGGAACCCAGGGCCTCAGATTTGCTATGCAAGCACTCTACTACTGAGCTATACCCTGGAATAGTTATTTAGTAAAGTTTGTGCAAGCCTGTCTCAATGCTGACTTTTTGTCTTCTTAATGTCCATAAAACTCTCCTAGGAGAAAGGATTTATGGTAGTTCTCATTTCTCAGAAGTTTCCGCCTTTAGTCAGATAAGGGAAGCTCCAAAGCTTCTTTCTGCATCTGTTGATTCTCAATAGCTTTCAGCTCAAAATAACCCATATGCGAACGTGGCATATTTTGGAGCAGCATATTTTAATCCTCCTCAGCTGCCATGGGTGCTAAAGGAAGGAAAACACCTTCTCCAGACCCTCCTAGGAGAACAGCTCGACTTTCCATAGCTCCCTCGCTGATCTGCCTCGTCTGAACCTCACTGCCCCAGGATGAGTGGGCTTTTCTGATACCCATGAAACCTTGCATTTCATAGAACCAGAGAGCACAGCAGAAAGAGGCGGAGCAGCATAAGACACAGCAGCAGAGATGAGCCAAACCGGAGTGTGCAGATGAGTGTTTGGAGAAGTGGCCGTAGTCACCGGAGGGGCTGTAGCCAAGGATGGGTGGCAGGAGAACATGGCCGGGGGGTCCCATTTCTAAAAGGAACCATGGTAAAAGTTGTGTGTGAAGACCACAAATCTTTTCTCAAGATCCCAAATAGCACTTACCAAAGAGCCTTCAGAGAGCTCCTAACCTAAGGATCCCTAAATAGGTTCAACTAGGGCCCATCGTCTCGTGGTGGAATAAACAGCTTGCTCAGAAGAAGAGGGCCTGCACCTTACAAGTCTTGCAGGTGTGGGGCTCATGTTTCCCAAGATGCTCACCTTTGCAGAAAAGATACCAGCTTCTAGTGGGTAGCGGGAAGACCAGGCCCTTCTTGGTAGAGCAAGGTGCAGCTTGCACTGACCTGACTCGTTATCCAGTTATCTAAGTGCTGTTGATATTGCCACTTAACCTCCTCTTCAAACACCAGAATCAATAATGACCATTTCCCAGTGGCTAAGCAGGTTTGTAATTAAGCCTTGAGGTGGCTCTAAAGGAAGGAGTCAGGCCAACCTGGGTTCAGTTCCTGGCTTCACCATTTTTAGGTGTCATATATTAAAGGTGGCCACAAGCTCTTTCCTACGCTTCCTCCCACTGAGAGATGGGATCTATTCCTCATAATCTTTAACCTGGGCTGAGTCTGAGATTTCCTTTGACCAATAATAGGATACAGTAGAAGTGATGCTAGGACTAAAGACAGCTCCAGCCTGGCTCTCTTAAAGGCTTGTTCCCTGGATACCTCCCTCATAACCTAGCTGTCACATGGAGAGGTCCTCTAGGTGACAGCCCCTGTTCAGCACTGGTTCAACAAAGTTGTGCATGGACATACTGCTCAGTAGAGTCTTCAGGTGACAATAGCCACAACTGAACCTACCTGTAGCTTCATGAGAGACCCTCAAGAGAATGAACCACCAGGCTGAACTCCATCACCACAGAATCATAGGTAGCAAGAACAAAGCATTTCAAGCCACTATGCATTGGGGTGTGCATAGCACAGGACCTCGGGTGAGATACTTAACCACTCTGAGGTTTGATGTTTTTTTGTAAGATGAACAAAATATCTACTTCATGGAGTTACTGTGATATGGCTGTAATAATGACAGAAGAACCTAGCACAGTCCAGGCACATAGTAGGCCTCCACTTATATGCCAATTTCCTTCCTGCCTCCTCTTAGAAGTTATACACTCAGTTGTGAGTGGATCTTGGCTGCTGCTCTGAATTCTCTGGGCAAACACCCAGCTTCCTCAAAGGGTATATCTACAATCAAATTTGAAAATAGGACTAGAAAGCGTTTGATTTTTCTTTCTGGGACAGTCTGTGACCCTCCTAGGAAAAAGTATCATTGCCTTATTTCAGGAAATTTTTATTTTTTCTTTCTCTTAATTAAAAGGGTGAAGGTGAAGCAATTAAGTCCTCACCTCCTTTTTTTGTGTGTGTGTGTGTGTGTGTATGGTACTGTGGACTGAACTCAGGAGCACTCTACCTCTTAGCTACACTTCCAGACCTATTTTATATATATTTTTATTTTGAAACAGGGTCTCACTAAGTTGCAGAGGGCCTCACTAAGTTCCTGAGGCTGGCCATGAACTTGCTATCCTCCTGTCTCAGTCTCCAAAGTACTGGGATTACAAAAGTGTACCACCATGCTCGGTTACCTCCCTTTTTAAACAACAATAAACAAACAAACAAAAGGAATATGTTTGCCCATACCAAAAAGCAAGACTTGAAATGAAATCACTTCCCTGTGTTTCCCAGCTATCAGGTTTCCCTCAATACCCCAGCCCCTGAGAACTGCAGACTGCACAGCAGGCAGACTTTATTGAACAGATGAACAACTGTGGCTTAATCTGTTTTGGAGAGGGGAAAAAAAAAAGTGCCAAAGCAATTGATAAACAAGAGGCTGAGGTCAAGGAGAAGGAAGAGTAAATGAGGCCAGACTAGGGGCCGCTGAGTCGTAAGCCTCTTTCATCCTGTCCTGCATTGGGTGTGTGAGTAGTGGTCAGGACTAATCCTGCTGAGAGAGGGATTGAGAACCTCCTGGGTGCCTGATACCGGCGCGATGTTTTTAAAATTCAGAATTACTGTATTTGGGGAGGAAAATGTTAGTGTAGTGTAAAAGAAAGGTGCACAAATCATAAATACAGACGAATTGCTTCCACAAACGGAACACACTGTGTAACCATCACCCAGGTCGCACATCTCTCCCCTGACTCATGACCCACTTACGATTATTGTGCTACTGGGGACTGAACCTAGCAGCACCTTACCACTGAGCTACATCCCCAGGCCTTTCTAGTTTTATTTTCAGACCGGGTCTTGTTAACTTGCCCAGGCTGGCCTTGAACTTGCGATCTTCTTGCCTCAGCCTCCCAAATAGCTGAGACTATAGGCAGGTGTCACTGTGCCCCGGCCCATTATTATTACCTATACAATATCATCAATTAATGCATAAATATTGCTTTTTTGACACTTTTTTTCTTTTTCTGCAGTTCTGGGGATTGGACCCCGGGCATTCTACCTCTGAGCCCCAGCCCTATTTTATTTTTATTTTTTTTGAAACAGGGTTTTTGCTAAGTTCTTCAGGCTGGCCTCAAACTTGCAATCCTTCTGTCTCAGTCTCCCAAGTTCTTGGATTACAGGTATGCACCACTGCACCTAGCTTAGTTATTATTCTTTTTAATAGTCAATGCATATTAATGTGTGTTTTAGAGACATTCTGCACCTATACAAGGCTATGCATGTCATTATTTTATTCGAGCATACGAAAATGTATTTTAACCACTATCTAGCATATTACCCAGACTGTTCCGCCTGTTGCTTTTTCCACATTTATCTTATGGATTTTGGCTTTAGTGGTTACTTAGTATTCCATTGTCTGACTATACCACAATTTATTTAATTTTATTCAAAGACAAAGAGGTTGTACCCAACCTATTTGAAGCTAGAATATACATGTATATATGTATATATACATATATACATTTGAGATACCTTTGTATCTTTATTTAAGGTGGCAGCTAGGCAGTGTTCTCTGGAGAGCCTTAAAAATACTCCTAATTTTTACTCAGTTGTGAAATGTGTTAGGTGCTGGGATGAGTGTCTGTTTTATTCTCTCGTCCTATTAGTACTCAGTTGTTCCATGTTTCAGTGTGTAACCAGGAAGTGGAAATAATGTCTCTGACACCCCACTTCCTTTGTGGGCAAATCAGTGTCCGGTAAATGAATTCCATGACTTTCACTCACCCCCTTCCTTTAGTTTGCTGTGTGTTCTACATTATCCTGGATAAAATCTGGATATTTTGAAAGATAGAGCCCAAGAGTTCTTCCTACCTTCAAGGTACACCCCAGCCCCTTGTACTTTTTATTTTGAAATAGGGTCTCACTAGGTTGCTGAGAAGCTCACTATGTTGCTGAGCCTGGCCTTGAACTTGCGATCCTCCTGTCTCAGACTCCCAAGTACTAGGATTACAGGCTTTTGCTGCCAGGAGCTCTTCCAAACAGAACCAACTGGGGGAAATGTTCACTTTGACTCACCCTAGGCTTCTTTTCTGCCAGTCTTTTGCTCCCCTTGTGGACTCTTCTCATCCCTCACCTCCCCCAATCTCCCTTCTCTCGTCTCCCTGCTCCTAACTGAGCTCTCAGAATCATTGAGACTTAGTGTGAGTTCAAGTCAGCGCCTACTTTATTCTCCTAGTGCTGTTTGCCCTTTAAATTTCATATCCACAGTAATTACAGAACAAAGGCTTTGTCTCCTGGAGACTTCTGATTCTCTGGCAGCAGGGATAGTTTTGTTTTGGTTTTTTTTTTGGGGGGGGCAATCTTCTCACCTCCCTCCTTCGATATCAGAATGGTGTCCAGGCTTCCTTACCTCTCCCAGGCCAGGCAGGAGGGGCGGGCAGGGTCAGCACAGAAGCTCTAGGGAGGTAGGAGAAGAACATCAGGACAAGTGGCACCAGCTTGCTCGAAGGAGAGCAGCAATGAGCTGCAGAAGTATCTTCCACAGTCAAGGTCACAGGCAGGCATCCAGGCCCGGGGGTAAAGTGGCAGTCCCAATTCAAGGAGGGATATACCAGGAGATAAGCATCTCGGAGTCACCTCTTATACCTCTTATAGGGGGCAACCACACCTTCTCTGGGCCTCAGAGAAAGTGATAACAGTAACCCTCTCATAGGGTTGTAATACAAAGAGGGGTTAATATGGAATATATTATAGAGTATATAGAAAGGGCTTCAGTGCTTTATTCAAGATGGGAAATTTTATATATGTCTGACAGTCTGGGAGCAACAGCATTTATAGCTCCCAGACTCCAGACATGTATAAAAAATTGTCTTAGTTCCTTTGTGCTGCTATACCCTAAACAACAGAGTAGTTTGTTTACTTATTTATTTATTATTGTTATTATTTTTTGCAGTACTGGGGATTGAACCCAGAGACATTCTACCTCTGAGCTACACCTCCAACCCTATTTTTTATTTTGAAACAAGGTCTCACTAATTAGCTGAGGCTGGCCTTGAACCTGCAATCCTCCTGTCTCAGCCTCCAAAGTACTGGGATTACAAGTGTGCCACCACGCCTAGCTGAGTGCATAGTTTGTGTGTGTGTGTGTGTGTGGTACTAGGGATTTAACCCAGGGGCATTCTACCTCCGAGGTACACCCCCAGCCCTATTTTTTATTCTTTATTTTGAAACAGGGTCTCACTAAGTTGCAGAGGCTGGCCGTGAACCTGGATCCTCTGGGTCTCAGCCTCCCAAATGCTGGGATTACAAGCATGAGCCACCACGCCTGGCTCTGAGTGAGTAGTTTATAAAGAACAGTTCTAGGCAAGTCCAAGGTGAAGGCAAGAGCATTTGTGTCTGACAAGGGTTCCTGCTTTGCATCCTCACGAGGTGATGAGAAAGAGGGACACTCACTCTGACGCTCCCTTAGTCATCAGTTAGGTGGGCTTCTGCTGTTGCTTTTTTGTAGGGCTGGGACTCAAACCCAGGACCTCGGCTCTGCTAGGCAGGCAGCTCTACCACTGAGCTACATCTCCAGCTCCTTGAAGCCCATTTTATAGTCACAAATCCATTCATGACATGGGTCCAAAAGGCCCTACCTTTTAATACCACCTCAGTGGGGATTAAGTTTCAACTTGAATTTGAGGGGACACATTTAAACCATATCAAATGTCTATATGGAGATTAAATCTTACCTTCCACGTGAATCTTATATTTTACCTTCCCAACCTGTTCCCCTCCAGGTTTAAACAGTTCTGATTCTGAATTTTTGCCTGAAGGTATCATCTGAGCATAGTCTGACTAATATCTCTAGTTATCTGACATTGAATGGGGGAGGGGTTACTTAGTGTATCCCCTCCCCCCCAATTCAAGTCCATGCAGAAACTCAGAATGTGACCTTATTCCCCCCCCTCCCCCCCCCCCGCGGTACTGGGGATTGAACTCAGGGGCATTCTACCTCCAAGTTATACACCCGGCCCTATTTTTTATTCTTTATTTTGAAACCTCCTCTCACTAAGTTGTGCCACGCTCGGCTACAATGTAACCTTATTAGACAATAAATTCTTTGTAATTAGTTAAGAAGAGGTCATGCTGGATTAGGCTGGGCCCTAAATTTTAGAAAGGAGAGGGCCAGATGCGGGTGTGGTCGTGCATGCTGTAATCCCAGTACTTGGGAGGCTGAGACAGGAGGATCACAAGTTCAAGGATAGCCTCAGCAAGTAGTGAGACTCTCATCAACCTAGTGACATTCCGTTTCAAAATAAGACTAAAATAGGGCTGGGGGTGTAGCTCAGAGGTAGAATGCCCCTGGGTTCAATCCCCAGTAAAACACACACACACACACACATACACACACACACACACACACACACACACATACACACACACACACACACACACACACACACACAGAAGAAAGGAAGAAAGAAAGAAAAAAAGAAAGAAAGAGGCCAGGAGCCCAGGGGGTGGCTCACACCTATAATCCCCAGTACTTGGGAAGCTAAGATAGAAGGATTGCAGGTTTGCAGCCAGCTATAGCAAATTAGCAAGACCCTGTTTCAAAAATAAAAGAGGCTGGGGGTGTAGCTCAGTGGCAGAGTCCCTCTGGATTCAATTCCCAGTACCACAAAAAAAAAAAAAAAAAGAGAGGGAAAACTAGATGCACACCGAAGAAGACCATGTGACAATAGAGGCAGACCTTGGGGTGGTGCATGTACAAGCTGAACAATTGCCAGGAACCACCAGAAGTTGGAAGAAGCAGGAAGGATTCTCCTGGCCCTGCCAACACCTAATTTTGGAGTTCTAGCCTCTAGAACTACGAAAGAATGCATTTCTATTGTTTTAAATCACTAGTTTATGACCATTCATTATGGCAGCTCTAAGAAACTAACATAGGACTCTCAGCTGGCTCTTAAAAAAAAACAAACAAAAGCCGGGCGTGGTGGCGCACGCTTGTAATCCCAGCATTCAGGAGGCTGAGACCGGAGGATCCGGGTTCACGGCCAGCCTCAGCTACCTAGTGAGGCACTCTGCAACTTAGTGAGACTCGGTTTCAAAATAAAGAATCAAAAATAGGGCTGGTGGTATAGCTCGGAGGTAGAATGCCCCTGAGTTCAATCCCCAATACCGCAAAAAACCCCCAAAACAAAACAACAACAACAACAACAAAAAACAAACAAAACAACTTCTATTATGAACCTTTCCAAGGATTTAGTCTTATTTTTCAAGAAGACTCTCTGAACTTCAGTTGTCTCACCTAAAGATTATACATCAGTCAGCTATTATTTCATTAAAGCCACCCTGTAACTCAGTGACATAAGACAATGATATGTCTTACCACACTGTCAGGTCTGTGGGGTGGCTAGGTGGCTCTGCTTCACAAATCTCTCATTCTTCTGAAACCTACAGGTATCCTGGAGCTTATGGCAATAGGAAAAGCCTGAGTGGGGAAGCCCCATTGTGTGAACATGTTGAAACCCCTGCCTTAGATACTATACAGCAGAACTCTGCCCCATTCTACTGGTCTGTATTGGATTCCGATCACAGCTGCAATAAGTTACCAGAAATGCTGGGGCTTACAACAACACAAATGCCAGGGGTGATGGTGCACTCCTGTAATCCTCACGCTTGGTTAGTGAGACAGGAGGAACACAGATTTGAGCCCAGCCTCAGCAATTTAGTGAGACCCTTAGCAACTTAGCAAGACCCTATTTCAAAATAAAAAATAAAATAGGGCTGGAGACGTGGCTGGGAAGTAGAGTGCCCCTGGCTGTCGGAAGTCTAAAATGGGTCTCAGTGGATCAAAGGTTGGGGTAGAGCAGCATTCCTTCCTGGGGACTCTACGGAAGAATCCATTTCTATTTTCTAGAGGTTGCTTGTGTTAGTTGGCTTGTGTCCCCTGCACCCCTTTCAGCCTCAAAACTAGCAATGGCCAGTCCAGACTTCCTTACTCTGCATCTCTGGACTCTGACTCTCCTGTCTGCCTCTCACTTCTGGGGACCTTGTGATTACTATGGGCCCCACCTGGATCTTCCAGGCTGTATCCCACCTCAAGGTCAGCAGATTAGCAAATTCAGTACCATCTGCAGGTTGGATTCCCCTTTGCCATGTAATGTTAGATACTTACAGGTTCTGGGGATTAGAACATGGACATCTTTGGGGGAGGGGTACATTCTTCTGTCTACTCTGTGATTAAACCCAGTGACAGAGACAGACAAGGCTCAAAGGGAGGAGAAAAGACTCCATTATTTGAGAAGAGGAGGAGCAAACACTTTCGTGGCTGTCTCCTGTCTCTGTGTCTCTGGGCTTCTCCTAGGCATGCAATCCTCAAACAACCCCAGGCAGTACTACCAGTATCATACACATTCTAATGGAGGAAACAGAGTGCAGAGGTGTTAAACCTTGGCTGAGGTCGGTCAGCTGCTGAGCGGGACAGCTGGATTTAAAATCTAAGCAGTTAGATGGCCAAGGCCCTTGTCCCTGGCATGCCTGACGCTCACCAAGTGTTTGTTTTCTCCTTCTCCCCATCTCCAGTTTTTCAATTGCTTAAAGGCAGGCTGGAAATCACCCATACTCCTGGTTATACAAATGCATCTCTCTGAAGCACACTCACATACACGTAAGGGCTGGTGGTAGGGTCCCCTTAATACATGGGGTGGCAGGATGATACCCATTTAAGTTCACATAAATTAATTGTTGGCCTTCTGGCCATGTCCTATCTGGTTACTGAAGCTTTCTCATGATTCCTCTTTACTTGGGTGTTGGGGGCCTAGCCC
>PVLC010033599.1:0-17377 GCA_004027655.1 Graphiurus murinus | reverse complement strand
GGCAGTAAAGAAACATGGCCTGAGGTTTTCCTGACCCATGTCCTGGGTGCTCACCACTGGCCGTGGCTAGTGCAGTCCTGCCTAGAGGATCCCAGCCACCACGGACAGTGCATTTGTGATCCACTGTGTGTGTACTGGGATGGGTGAAAACCAAGGCTGGCTGACACCCACTCATCCCAAGTCATGGATGTGCTCTGGTGCACATCTGTGTGCAATCCACAGCATGCTGTGCCCATTCCCAAGGTCTGCGTATGCCTCTTCTCTAACCTCACCCTCACCAGAGCCCTGATGAGCCTTTTGCCCCTGCTTAGGACCCTGCAGTACTCAGCAGGGAAACTTCTATGTCCACACTCAGTGGCTGACCAGAGCCTGCCTCACCACTGTCTTTCAGGCTGTCCCTGCCTGGGGCTCTTGTGAGGTCTCTACCAATATGTTGAAGCAGCCCATCTATAAACCCCCAACCCCCACAGTTGTAGGAAACAAGAGGCAATGGCAGGGACGAGCTGAGAAAGACATTGGTGCAACAGATGTGCGTGGTGTGGGAAACCAAGGAAGTCCTGACCTGAGGCCTGCAGAAGGTAGCCCGAGTCATCCACACCCGAGTGACATCCACACTTTTTACCCCCAAAGGAATTGTTCAGCTGGTGGTACTTGGATCTTACAGCATAGGTCCTTCCTAGCATGCTCACCTCTCTGAGTCTTCTGTATGCCAGTCATATGTACCCAAGGTGAGGGTATCTGCAGTTTTATTGCTGAGCATACCATACATTACTGTCACTAGTGAGCAACCCTCCAGGACTCCCTCTTGAGAGTCTGCTTTCAGGGACCCATCTCTGGCACCAAGGAGCTCAAGTTCAAACCTGTAATACAAATGTGACTTATTAGGAAGCATTTCCAAGAAATCCTAGTGAGAATTTGGACCAATGGATAAGGAAACCAGTGTCCAGCACTTCCATGGGGCATGATTTTGGCTTGTTCCCAAGGGAACCCTGGGGTAGTGTGGACCTCACTGCTGTGCCATCCCAGGCTGGCTGGGAGAGTGCTGAGCAGGTTCTGCATCTGCTGCAGCTGTGAGTGAAAGCATGGGGAGCCAGTGTGGGCAAAAGTAGCAAAGAGATCAGCAGGGTATGGCTAAAACATTAGAATGCATCTGATACACATTAGAGGAAGGGCACTTCTCAGTGAGTCATGGGTCAAAAACGAGTTAGAAAATACATCCAACTGGAAAATAATGAAAACCCTATACACTAAAACTCATGAGTTACAACTATACAATACAGTTGGTCCTCAATATCTGTGGGTTTTGCATTGATTGATTGATTGATTGATTGGGGATTGAACCCAGGGGCATTATATCTCTGACATGATCCTACCATTCACCAAAAAAGCCTATTTCAGATGGATGAGGAACTTGAATATAAGAGGCAAAACTTTAAGACTCTTAGAAAATACAGGAGATTACCCCTAACACCTTGGGACAAGACTTATTTAAGCAAAATATATAAAGCATCAGTCATAACTAGAAGAAAATCTATCAAATCAAGAGTTTCTGTGCATTGTGCCTGGGCTGTGCTTGGTGTTGTGTGGGAAGGCTGGAGGTAGCGCTGAGCAGCATGAAGAAGGGGTAAAGGGACAGCTGAAGGCAGAAGAGAGGGGGCAGAGAAGGCTGTGCGTCAGAGCATGACCGGGCTTCTCTTTTGAGTGAGATCAGAGTTGGGAAGGTCTTATAAAGAGGGATCATGTGAGCTAGCTGTTAAGACATGCCTCTGGTTGCTCTGTTGGGAGTGTAAGGCAGTGGCAGCTGGACCAGTTATGAGCCGTTTCCACTGGGTTGTTCCTGAAACAGTGTCTGACGTGAGTTGCATGCCAGCTATTCATCTGGGAGGTGGTCTGAGGAGCATTGGTGGGTGACGAAGCGAGAGCATGCACAATGGCTGCTAACTAAAGGTGTCATCCAGTAGGTCTCTGTGGGCGGCTGGAGCCCAGTGCCACTAGAGGGCTCTGAGTCAGCATGGAACGTGCCAGTCACTCCACTGACTGCAGAGGCTAAGGGACACTTTTAACCAACTGCTGTTGGTCACTAACTGAAGGTTTCTAGTGAAGGGCCGGGGGATGTTAGACCTCTGATCCTTCTGGCCTGGCATGGCAAAGCCCTCAGGGAAAAGTGTAGATGGTAACGTGGGGTATTGACCCAAGACATTGAGGCCTGGGGGCCGTGGGTGCTGCAGAGCATTCCTGCTGGGAGCCACGCTGTGCATTGGGTGGTAGACTGTGGTGAGGAACTTTTGAACTCTGTACAACTTGTAGGTAGTGCAGCAGATGAACCTGATGTGGGTATGAAGGTCGAGGCAAGAGTGATGCCACACTTATGGCTGGAGAACTTAGAAAACTGGGTTTCCTTGAATTGAAATGGGAGTTTGGATGTAGTGGGTTTGTTATGGAAGTTTAGGATGCAGCTGCTACTTCAGGATGTGTTAGGTTTGAGTTTCCTGTTAGACTTCCCAGAGGAGTTATCCAATAGGCAGCTGGACAGATGGGCCTGAAGTTTGGAGGAGAGATCTGAGCCAGCGACATAAAGTTGGGAATCACGAGCATTTAAATGATATCAGATCCATTTAGACTGGATGAGGTGGATAAAGGACAAGTGGCTGATCCCTGGGACATGCCAGCATTTAATAACTGGAGAGATGAGCAGGAGCCAGCAGAAGAGGTTACAAATGCATGCCAGGGTAGAGAAGGGAGATTTCCAAACATCCAGCAAAGGTTAGTGTGCAGAATATGCACAGCTCTTCTGTGAGTCAATAAGAAAAACAAAAACAACCAAATGAAAAAATGAGAAGGTATGATTGGGCATTTTACAAAATAGAAAAAATTAGTATCCAATAAATATAGAAGACTTTCAACCTCATTTGTAATCACAGAACTATAAATAGAACTGATATTGAGATGCCTTTTCCCACCTCCTGGATTGTCAGACTTTGGAAATAACCATGCCCAGTGTTGACGAGGACATGGAGTGCCCAGAACTCAAACTTTGAGGGATGATCTTGACTGGTACACTGTCTCTGGAAAAGTTTGCAGTACTTAGGAAGTGGATGTTGCACATCTGCCACCTCTGCCTCAGTGTCATCATGCAGGTGCTCATGACCGTGTGGCTCATAACTGACACTACCATATAAGCATGGCAATAGAATGGGCCAGCTGTTTGAGTATATAAATACAGGGAAGATAGCGATACAGATACATAAATGACATCCACATCAGTATAGATGTTTCTCAGACACAGTGTCTTCTCACTGTTAGAGCTAAGTTTGCACAAGTCAAAGAAAGTTTGCACATGCCGCTATTACAAAAGCTAAGAACAAGCCACATGACTTGCATTTTAAGAGTTGGTGGTAAGAGTATAAGGGCAAGTAATTACTGACCAGAACAGGGTGGCTGCTACATCCAGAGAACAGGGAGGGAACCAGGAGGGATGTTAAAAGTGGCAGGGATGCTCTGCTTTTTAAGCTGGGCAGTGAATACCTGTATGTTTGTTTTCTTTTTTTTCCTTTCCTTTATCCTCCCCCTCTCTTTCCCTTCCTCCCTTCCTTTGCAGTACTAGGGATTGAACTCAGTAGTATTCTACTTCCAAGCTATACCTCTAACCCTTTTTATTTTTTGTTTTGAAACAGAGTCTTGCTAGGTTGCTGAGAGTCTCACTATGCTGCTGAGGCTGTCCTTGAACCTGTGATCCTCCTGTCTCAGACCTCCCACCCAAGTACTGGGATTACAGGCATGCACCACCATGCCTATTTTTTTCTTTAAAACATTGTATGCATTTTCTTTTGTTTACATGCTATATTTCATGGTTGTAAAAAGTTAATGATGTGATTATTATGAACAGAAAAGCCAATATCTATTACTTAAACAGAGAAACTAAGGTTGCTTTGTTTTACCAGCTCCTGGATGTTGTGACATTTCCCAGGGGTAGCTCCTTCACTCTGTGGGTATCTCACCCAGAAATATTAGACTCGGTGGTTTCTGAGGAGCAGGCTGGCTGCATTTCTGACACCTATGGGACTCCTTGAAACAGAAGTCTTTATTTAGCCAGATAAAATGATACAAACATTGAACTCTCAGTTGTGAGGACAGCTATGGGAGTTTCTGCATGTGTGCCCCTCTTTTCCAAGAGACCCAGGTTCCTGACTGCTGAGAGGGTACAGGCAGGGGGCACTGTCTGGCACCACAGGAATGCAGAGCTGTGTCCTTGTTAGAGGCCTTCTGTAGTGCAGGCAGCTGAAACAACCCAGCACTCTGACCCTCAGCTCCTGGACAGATGAGGCCAGGGAAGCCTGTTGCCATGTCAGTTTCACCTAAGAAGCCCTTGTTGGCAGCCACTCAATCCTTGGTGCCAGGCAGGGCTGGTGGGAGGGCTGAGGAACTGCCCAGTGTGAAAGCTCAGCTCTCCTTTGGCCACCATTGCTTTTGGAGCTCAGGCCACCATCCTACTCTGCCTGGAGGAGAAAAGATGAAAGGAAAGCCATCATGTGGATTGGCGGTGTTTTGTTTGTTTGTTTTTCATTTGGAGCCATTTCATATGTTTACTTTGTGAATGCACTTTTTTTTCTTAGGCAAAAATTTGAGTGTCAGTTCAGATCCCCAACTTAAAAATCAAAAGAGATCAATAGTCTTAGCAAGGGTCCCTAGAGAGAGGGCTCCAAGCATGCATAAAACTGACATTGATTTCTTTGCCTGGAAATAAAAAAAATAAGTGTCTGTGAGTCATCTTTGGATTTGCATTACAAACAAGAATGCAAATAGTGCCATTCTGTCTGCATAACATAAAGATTTCAAAAATATGTTTTGATTTGATGCGTTTTACAAAAATATGGTTACCAAAATCCTAAAATTTTCTAGTTAAGTATTCAGAGTTTGAGTTTTTGCCTGTGTTGATGACTCATTTTCTCTTTTGTTTTCTGTTTTGTTCTTGATTTACCCTAACCTACCTGCTGACTCACGCCACCCAACCAACATACAATGCGAAAACCCATGTCTCCGTCTGTATGTTGTGCGCCTGCTGCTCAAACCACCCCAATTTGTTAAATAATATGCAAATACCCATCCATGACAACATCACATATAGGAAACGGTTGGTTTCATGACTTTAAACAGTTCTTGCCCTGCCTGCTTGCTGTTCTTCTTTCCTTCGGGGCTCTTGCCTGCTGCCCTCTGGTCCGGCGCCCTCACTCACCTCTAGCCTCTCGTGCGCCCTCCTAACCCTGGCTCCAGCAGGGGCTTCAGAGGCCTCTCAGGAGCTTTTGGAATCTGGGGCTTGTCCAAGGAGGGCTGGTGGGACTTTCTGGGCTGTGCAGGTGGTGGCTAAGTGCCCAGGGCAAATTTTCCTGTAGGGGCAGGCCCGATAAGCTTGGCCCTGGTCCCTGCGAGTCTGTGGTTTCTGTTACACACTTATCTCACCTCTGCTGTGTCCCTATCATGTTAACACACAAAGAAGTTTTGGCTTTGCCAGGTGGCATCTGGCAAAGTACCCTATAGCATCCATCCTTCCTGAACAAGACCTTCCTTAGGGGTCAGGCCTGGGATTCAGGGCTCAGGGGAGGATTTGGAGATTTAGACTCCATGATTCAGAAGGGGTTGTGTAGGTCCTGAGTAGGATAGCAGAGATCAGGGCTCCACCTCCACACATCACTGCCACACGCACATGTCCATGGTCAAGCGCCTATGGAGTGTGAGTACAATCAGGATCTTCTACCAGGTCTTCAGGAAAATTGAAAAGAGAGTAAGTGTGGTTGATAACAACTCATCTTTACTAGTCATTATGGAAATTCATGCAAAGGAGCAGAGATTTGAGGTTCCTATTATAGAAACTGATTTTTGTCATACTGGGTTTTACAACTAGAGTGGAAAGCTTGAATTTCCAGAAAATGCCTTATTTTTTATTTTTGGTACTGGGGATTGAACCCAGGGGCATTCTACCTCCAAGCTACACTCCCAGCCCTATTTTTTATTGTTTATTTTGAAACAGGGTCTCAGTAAGTTGCGGAAGGCCTCACTAAATTGCGGAGGGCCTCACTAAGTAGCTGAGGATGGCCGTGAACCTGAGATCCTCCTGTCTCAGCCTCCCAAGTACTGGGATTACAAGAGTACACCACCACGCCTGGCTCAGAAAATTCCTTTGAATGTTATAGAAATGCCCAGACCATGTCATCTGTACAGCCTCTAGCCTGATCAGGCTAGGCAGCCGTCACCTCATGCGAAGGCCCTTCCTGCCTATCTGTCATTCTCCTCTTAGTACACATGGCCACCTGACACGTGCTGTATGTGTATTTGCACATCTTCTTTCCTTTTTTATCCATCAGTCCCCATCAGAGTGAAAAGAAGAGAGCAGTTTGCTTATTACTGTATTATCTTGTGCCCTGGCATGGCATGTGGCCATCAGGTGTCCATGAGCCTGGGGTGAGGTCCAGAGGACAGTCAGGAGCAAGTTCTTCCTCTTTTGTGACTGGCTATGATGAGGCTCTGATGGCTTTCTGCAGATGCTGGTCATGGTGTGGTGTCAGTTGGGTCTCTTGTTTTTTATAATGCTCAGCACATTTCCTTTCCTTTGTTATCCCTTATCACCTGGCATTGATGTCCCTAGCATCTTCAGGGTGTGGGTGAGATCAGTGTCTCCTCCAGTCAAATTGCCCTCGCACTGAGGGTGCCTCTGACTCAGAGGTGGCAGCAAGGGCAGGCCTGGCTTGAAGTAGGTGCAGCAGAAACCATGGGCCCTGGGACGGTGGGGCAGACTGTGCTGCTTTGAGGGAGTTGGTTGAGGCCAAAGGTGACTGCATGGTGCACAGCCGTGTGCTCGCGACATGTCCTGCATGCGGTTGGCATGGTGGTGCCCAGCCCGTCACTCTGTGGCTGTCGTCATCATCTGTCTTCACAGCTCTCTAGGGCTGCCTGTCTGTCTCCACCCTAACCTCCCCTGAGCACTCACCAGAGCCCCAAGAGAGAAACCTGGGAGGAGGGTTAGGAAGCTGATCCCTTCAATTTTGCATTCATGCATCAGGTCATCTGGACAAACTGCTGCTCTGCACAAGGCCTCCTCACCTTCCCTCTTGTCTTCTAGAACTCCTTTCTTCCCCAGAAACTTTGTTTTCTCCACATCTTCAAGAAATCTCATATGCGGCAGCTGCCTGACTGCAGATTGCTTTGAGCTGGGTAGGCCCTCGGTTGTTACAGTCCCTGGCCCTCCAGACCACCTGAGCAGGTGGTTTCAAATTGGAGCCCCCCCCCCGCCCCAGCTCTGTCATCTTGTGCAGTGGCATCATGTCACTGGACACTGTCCCACCTAGGCTGGTGGCTCATCTGTGCTCTCAGGGCACAGAGTGCTCAGTGGGCAGTTCTTGGCCATTGCACTGACCACTGAGATTCTTTCTTTGGCCCTGGCAGGCTGGGAGCTTTAGGATCAGCTGTATACCCTCTAGGGTTATGCCTGAGGCCTACCCCCACCTCTGCTGATGTGGGCATACATCCCCCTTGTGCCCACTGACCCCTGTGGATATTTTTCAGATTGGTCTCACCTCTGGGGCTCTAGCATCCTGCCTAAAAGCCAGCCCCTCTAGGTAGCTTTCAACTCCTCCTCCCCCACCACTCTGGTGGAGCCACAAAAACCTGAGAGTGGAAGTGGTTGGCAAGGAAAAGGTCTCCCTTGAATGTGGGTTGGGTCACCATCCCTGGACATAAGTGTAAGGCATCCCTCCACCAGATGCCTCACCCAGCTGAGACAGGCAGCCCTGGAGCAGCTGCTTAGCTTCCACCACCTCTGCATTGGCACTCTCCTGCTGTTGCTGTCTCATTCAACATCTGTATTCTCTTTTCTCTTTATTCCACTACTGATTCTGACAAAACAAATGTGTCTGAGCCTGAGCTGCTTGCATATTTAAATACCACAGTGGCAGGAAGCTGCTCTCAGGCTGTGTGCAGACACCTGGTCTCTAAGTAGACAGGCATAAAGCCCTGGCTCCACAGGTCCCCACCTATGCACGGACACCTCCCTAGAGCCACAGGCCCCTGAAAAGGCTTGCCAATAATTCAGGGTGCTGGGAAACCTCACTCCCAGGTAACCTTTGGAGTCTGGGATTTATTGGTTTGTCCTTGTGCTTTGTTTTGAGCCTTTGGATGAAGGCACAGTGCCGGGCCTCCTGGGTTCTCTAGAGCAGAGACCTGTGGACTGTGGGTTGCACAGGTGGCTTCCATGGCAAACAGCACAGCCCAGAAGGGAAGGGTGCAGCTGCCAAACCCAGGCAGGGTCCCTTCATGGGTGCCCACCGGAGAGGCAGTCACGGCCAGCACCTGGATAGCTTGGCTGTGTCCTGTGAGAGGTGGTCACTGTTGGAGGCCCACAGGTGATCTCCCAGCCCCACCTGGCAGCGGGGAGCCACTCTGGAGAGCTTCTGTCTCTGTTCCTCACTGTTGGGGTGGCCCCAGAGTAGGGGGCTCTCTGATTCGCTGCATGAGAAGTGACTTGCAATGATAAGCTTTTCTCTTGGAAGGTTTCTGGTGGCCAATTGCTGTGAAGCAGTGACTTTATTTTTTCTTTTTAACCACTTTTCTTTGGGACCACAGAGACTTGGGAGAGGCTTTGGGGTGGAAGCAGCCCCTTTGGGGGGCAGTTTCCAAAGGTCAGACAACAACCCTCTTCTCTGCAGAACAACTTTATCAACCTCAGCTTCCTCCGCCTCTTCAGAGCTGCGCGGCTCATCAAGCTGCTGCGCCAGGGCTATACCATCCGCATCCTGCTGTGGACCTTCGTCCAGTCTTTCAAGGTAAAGTGGATGCCAGGGCCAGGATGGGACAACTCTCCCCAGGGCCTTTTGTTCCTCTTTCTGTTCTTTGTTATGCTTCCCTGACCCTCACCTGAGAGGTCCCCTCCTTTGGAAGGCTGAGTGGGGACAGGGCATGTGCATCTCTTTGTTGGCATATATTATAGTATTATAGATGATAACGTTTTGAGTGACCATAGATTATTTTGTTGATACCCAAAAAACTCTGAGGTGGGTTTTATATCCCCAGTTTATAGATGAAGACACAGAGCCTGTCACTTGGTGGAAGGGCCTGGTGGTCAGTGGGGTGGAGCTGGAGGGGCCTGGTGGTCAATGGTCTCTGTGGCATCAAAGATGCTCTGGAGCTGACTTGCCCCTGTGTCTGCAGGCACTGCCCTACGTGTGCCTCCTCATCGCCATGCTGTTCTTCATCTACGCCATCATTGGCATGCAGGTGGGTGTTGCCTGCCCTGACTGGGGTGAAGGGGCATGGATCATGGTCATTATACCACTATAGTAATAAGCTGACATTTAGTGGACACTTGCTTTGAATCAGATACTGGTGTGAGCACTGAAAGAACTTCATCCTCATATACGCTGTTTCCTGGAGGGCATGAGGTGCCATGAGACTGGGCTGCTCCCAGCATCCCTCTGGAGAGACAGTGTACCCTTTGCCCACTCCCATTTCTGGGAAGCTGTGCTGCTGTGTTCTTGAGGGCTGGGTGGCTCTCGGGCCCAGCAGGGTTTGGGTGCTGGGGCTCACTTTGGGTTGGGCATTGGAGCAGATATACATGGTGCCAAGTGGTCCATGGGCCATGCTCTTGGCCTGACAGACAGTTTGAAGGGAAGCTCTCCTGATCGTTTGCTAGAGATTACATGCTTCTGAGGAATCTCTAGCTGGAAACTCAAACAGGATCCCTTCAGATCATTGTACTTGACAAATTAGGCTTGCATGATTTAGATTTTCTTTATTTTGCCAAAGAATACATTGTTAGTTATTTGGAAAAAGCTATTTAAGAGATGTAAATCAGTGTCCTAGCTATAAAGCTTGGACATCTGTCCACTTCCTGACCATGGTGAGAGATGGACTAAGTATTGAGTTATGATGGGAGATGCCAGTATCTTAACACTCAGTGGATTTCTAAACTCTTACTTCAGGGATTGAAACATTCTTTTAATATAAAATTTGTTGAGTTGATGCTACTTAAAACATATGTAGCTGGGTGTGGTGGCCCACACTTGTAATCCCAGTACTTGGGAGGCTAAGCCAAGAGGATGCAGCCTCAGCAACTTAGTGAGAGGCCCTTCACAACTTAGTGAGCCCTGTTTCAAAATAGAGAATAAAATGGTAAAATGGGGCTAGGGGTATAGCTTGGAGGTAGTAGAATGCCCCTGGGTTCAAACCCCCATAACACACACACACACACACACACACACACACACACACACACACACACACACACACAGCATATATGCAATTTCCCTGCTTTGGTCTGTGGATGTACGAGAGCATATATGTCACTGATCTTTGCAGAAATGTGATAGTTAATAAATTTTCATCCAGATTCCAAATTTTGGGCTGAGAATAGTTCTGGACTCATTTGCATTTCTTACTCTGAAAAAGCCAATTAAAATGAGAAAAAGCCCATTGTTCTGTTTGCACAGAAATTTCAAAAGCTCTTTTCTCTTGATCTCTCAGAGCTATCACCAATATAATTCCTGCTTTGGAATTATTGATGAGAGCACCCCGAATGCTTCCTGCCTCACACACAGCAGAGGGAGCTGCCCTGTTTCCACTAGTCATTCAGACCTGCACATGAGCACAGGTTTAGAGTTGGAGCTGGCATGTGCTGAGTGGTGGGACATGGGTGTGTTCAGCTAGCAGGAGGTGGCTGTGTGGGGAACACACACTGGCTCCTGGTAACCACATACCCTGCGGGCCCCCTACATCTCATGCATCCCTCTCTTGCCTGGCCTACCTACCATGGCTCCATCATTATTCTCCATTTCAGGTGTTTGGAAACATTGCCTTGGATGATGATACCAGCATCAACCGGCACAACAACTTCCGGACGTTCTTACAAGCCTTGATGCTGCTGTTCAGGTGTGTTTTATAGACCAGGCCAGTGTCCATTCTTTGCTCAGTGTGGATGAGGGGTGCCACCACAGGATCACTCCTTCCACCCTAGAATCATGCTGCTTTTCCTCAGTGAATCTTTTCAGTTCTCTCTCTCTCTCTGACACGTCCTTGGCAGAGGTGTGCTGAGGAGTGGGCTCAGTGCCAGCTGCCATCCCTGGGTGTAGCACACTGTCTATGTACTGTGCATTGCCCATCCTAGTCTGAGAGTGAACTTGGGTTAGGGGTATGGGTGAATGTGTCTCTCTGCCTTCCGACTTTTACATCCGTGACCTTGGAGCAGAGGAAGAGAGCTCTGTGTAGGGATTTATCGTGAGGATGTTTATATCATACCCTTCATATCATATCCTTCCTGAGGTTTCACCACTTCTCTTCCTTTGTGCAAATGCACTGGGCTACCCGATGGCCAGCCCTGGGAGGGTGCCCTCTATACACCCCTGCCTTCAGAGGTACTCCAGGACTTATGGCAGTAGTTCTCTGAGAGGAGGTGGAGCTCAGACCCAGAGCTGCTTTGCTGAGCTGCCTGGGGAATGTTTTCTGACTCTTGTTTCTTTGCATAAGATAAACAGGCATCCTCAGGGTCACACTTCCCCAAATCATGTTGTTTCTCTAAGCTTCAGCTTTATTCATTCATTAATATTATGCCTCATGTTACAAAGTTCTGAGGCAAACCTATGAAGTCAGCTCTAGTTTTAGGTCTGGATTCGCCAAGATTTCTATCCCCCACTGAGCTTTGTGTCACAAAGGAGAGCCCATCATTCAGGCGGGCACAAGCTGAAGTGGAAGTCCTGCAGGAAGCCTGCACCCCTGACATCGTTGATGGGCAGTGGGCTCTGCTCCTGCTTGGCACTGACCACAGACAGGTGCCAGACTCCGGACCCACCTCAGAGCTCCTGCACTGGCCATATGTCCTGCAGGAGTCTCCAGGTGGCTCAGAGTATGATGTCCTAAAGGTGTCTGGAGAGCAGGGGCTGGTGTTGAGTGCACCGAGGCAGGATGGAGGAATGAGGGTGGGAGAAGAGCAGGCTGCAGGCCCCTGGGACTGAGAAGAGCCTTGGACTTGGGCCCCTGTGATGAGGAGGTGTGAGGGGAGATGGGCCTGTGGGCCTGTGGTGCTGTCAGAGTGAGGTCAGATAGGAGTCCTCAGGCAGACCAGGGAGGTCTGTGCTACTTGGCTCAAGGATGAGGATAGAGAGCTGACTGTTTCTGAAGGCGGATGAGTGGATGGTGAGATGCAAAGGGAAGAGGCAAGGATTTGCATTTTCTTTGGCCTGAGCAGTGGGGAAGGCAGAGTGGCCAGTTCTTGGTATGAAGAGCAAAGGATGGCTGGTGTTTGTGAGGTCAGGAATCTGCTGGGCCAAATTGTGTCTACAGAGGAGTGTTCACCCTGGGGCAGAGACATAGTGCAGCCAGTTACTTTTAGCAACTAGTGCTTTCCCAATTAATGATCAGTTTGGAGACCTAATGCCAGAGGGCTCTGTTGAAAAAACATCTGTCACCCAGGCCTTGCCCAGGTGCAGGAACCCAGAAGAGGGGGTGTACTTGGCCAGTGTCCGGAGGCGCCCTTGATTCTTGGCTGGCCAGGGATCAGGGTGTTACTAGAGATTTTCCCTCTGGGTCTTCCCGTGTGGGCTTACAGTTCTGCTCTTCTCAGGAGTGCCACAGGGGAGGCCTGGCACGAAATCATGCTGGATTGTCTTAGCAACCGTACCTGCGACCCACATGCTAATGCCAGTGAGTGTGGGAGTGACTTCGCCTACTTTTACTTCGTGTCCTTCATCTTCCTTTGTTCCTTTCTGGTAAGTCCTAGCCACTGTCTCAGCCCATCTCAGGGCTCCATATCTCTTTGTTGGTCCCTGACTTGGACCCATGTCACATCATAAGCTGATGCTATGATGAGAACCTTTGTTTCCACAGAGCCAGCAACCTCGTTAACCCCAGAGAGGACACACTTGGGGATGAGCTACTATGGGCCCTGCCTTGACTTCCATGGACTGGTTATGTTTACAGGGTTAACTAACCCTTAGTGCCCAACTTCCAGGAAGGTGTACACTGTGGTTATGAGTGTGGAATGTGAAGAAGCAATACCCCAGCCAGCATGCCTGGGGACAAGTTGGGGAAAGTAGTGGGATTAGGTGGGAGATGTGGGCAGTCTAGGTCCCAGGAGGTCTGTGGGAGCCTCTGGGAGCTTTGGAACTGGAATTCAATATGACTTGCTTAAACTTTGCAGCTTGGCTTCTGTATAGAATGAGAGAGGGACTTCAGTGTGTGCAGGGAGGCAAGCAGGTGTCTCAAGAAAGGAATGAATGGATTCAGGGGTCTGGGCTGCATTTGACCTGATTGAAAAAGTAAGGATAGCTATATCCTGGAGTTTCCCAGGCAGTGGGGGGAGGGGTTGTCCCTTGGAGATGAGAGGCATGAACAACTGCAGGTTCTGGATCCAGAATTTGAGAAGGACCAGTTAGTGAGGAGGCCAAGGGGAGAAAGGGTCTTTGGAGGGAGTGAATAACCTACCCCCAAAAGTACTGCTTGGGAGATAAAATGAAGCGATGAGTAAGAGTGAGTGGTAGAAGTCACTGGTGACCTTTGCAAGATTATTTTTATCAGCACGGTGAGAAGGAAGGCCTTCTTGCAGCCAGTCTGAGTGATAACAAGAGATGAAGGGCACAGCAAGAAAAGACGGCTCTTCCCAGCAGTGGGCAGGGCTGAGGAAGCACTCAGATCTGTGGTTGTCACTCTCCAGTGGGGCCAGGCAGCATGATCTGTGCTTTTCTTTGGTGACATTCACTCCTCAGAATCATCGGTAGAAAAGTGGATTATCCAGATTTAGAGTTCCCCAGACAAGCATAAGGAGGAAAGAAGGGTGCACATGAAAGTATGGCCATAGTGCTGAGTGTGGCCAAAGTGAGAAACAGAGAGAGGTCAGGCCAGGAGAGAGGTGAGGTCAGGGCACTAAATTGGAGGTCCTATGTAGACGAAGAAGCTTTAGGATGCAGGTGTTTGAGCAAGTGGCATGCAGCGTGGTTAGAGCACAGGATGCGTGCAGCAAGACTGGGGAGGCAGCAATTGCACTGTGGCTGGTAGTCATTGGTAATGACCAACCTGGATATCCACATATAAAAGAATGGAGTTGAACCTCACTTTATATGTAAAATTAACTCAACTTATCAAAGACCTGAAGAGAAGAGCTAAAAGTATTAGAAGACTGTTTAGAAGATAAATCTTCAAGACCTCAAAATTGGCAATGAATTCTTAGATTTGACATTAAAATCATGAGGAAAAAAAGAAAAATAGATTATTTATACTTTATCAAAATTAAAACATTTAAATGTTATCAAATATGTGGAAATAAAAGCTACTGAATGGGAGAAAATATTTACGAATCACATATCTGATAAGGGGTTAATATCTAGCCTATAGATATTACAACACAACAACAGAAAGACAACTAAATTTAAAAACTGGGCAAAGGATCAGAACAGACATTTCCCTAAAGAAAATATGCAAATGGCCAACAATTGCATGAAAGATAGTCACCATCTTTGATCATTATGGAAATGCAAATCAATGCCACAATGAGATACCTCTTCACACCCACTGTGATAGCTATAATAATACTTATTTTGTGTGCGTATGTGTGTGTGTGTGTGTGTGTGGTACAGGGGTTTGAACCCAGGTACATTCTACCTCTGAGCTACACCCCCAACTCTATTTAGTGTTTTTTATTTTGAAACAGGGTTTCACTAAGTTGCAGAGGGCCTCAACTATGTTTCTGAGGCTGGCTGTGAACCCAAGATCCTCATATCTCAGCCTCCCAAGTACTGGGATTATAGGCATGCACCATCATGTCCAGATATAGTCATACTTAAAAAATGGAAAATAACAAGTGTTGGCAGGGATGCAGAAAAATAGGAACCACATGTGGTTCATTGATGGTGGGGTGTCAAAATGCAGTAGCAGCTATGGAAAAGTGTGGCAATTAATAAAAAGGACCACAGGGCCTCCAAATTATTACATCACAGCAGGGCAACCAACAACCCTGGATGCAGAAATCACTGCAGATCCCACAGATCCCACAGATTCCCCTGCCTTTTAATATGGCCTTCCAAGGCTTCGACACGCCCACCTGCTTATTTCCCAAACCCTCTTTCACTGGTCATGAAGACCACCAGAATCAAAGGGAAAGCACATTTCACTCTCCTTCTTCTCTCTGAACTAAACCCTTTGAATACAATTTTCTTTGTGTGTGTTTCAATCATAATCTGCCCAGTGCACAGTATGTCCCTCAACACTGGCTGCATTGGCTGCCACAGTGCAGCATTATTTATTGAGAGATCCCAGATTTCTGCAGCAGCCAGTTCTAGAGTGGGCTCCTCAATATAGCTCCTGCCTTAGCAATCTGCTCACCAGTTGAGATGTATGTAACTCTTTTCAGACATTCTACACATTGTGTAGCCTCTGTTTCAGCTAAGTTCAGAATGCTTTTTTTCTCTTGCCAAGAAGCAGTATTTCCACTGGTTCAACTGAGTCATGGGAGCAATTTGGAAGTGTTGCCTTCCCCTATTCTGCCATTTTTAATCCCCTGCATTAATCATTTTAAATTGTACAATTCAGTAGCACTTACCACAGTTATAATATTGCACAATCACCTCTCCAGATTAAATTTTTTTCATAACTCCTAAAGAATACCCTGTACCCATTAAGTAATCACCCCTCATTCCTCACTCCCCCATCCCCTGGCAAACATCAATCTCCTTTTTGGCTCTCTAGATTTGGTTATTCTGGATATTTTGTAAACAAGGAATTACAACATATGTGACCTTTCATATCTGGTTTCTAAGTAATGAATTCAGAGAGTATACACAGGGGTGAGTAAAGAAACTGAAACTCTGAAAAAGAACCAAACAGAAGTCCAGAATGAAATGAAATATACAATAAATCAAATAAAAATTCAATAGAAAGTATCACCAATAGACTCACATGGAAAACAGAGTCTTGGACTTAGAAGACAGTGTATTTAAACTTGAGCACTCCATCCATAATAAAGAAAAGACAGATGCTGGGTGTAGTGGTGCACACTTGTAATCCCAGTACTTGGGAGGCTGAGACAGGAGGATCGCAGGTTCGAAGCCAGTCTTAGCAACTTAGTGAGGCCCTCCACAACTTTGTGAGACCCTGTTTCCAAATAATAAAATAAAACTGGGCCAGGGGTGTAGCTCAGAGTTAAAATACCCCCTTGGTTCAATCCTCAGTGCCACCAGAAAAAAAAAAAAAGACAGTAAGAGACCATGATCTGAATGTTCAAGAAATAGAAATCTGGGGAGAAACATCAAGAGACCAAACCTAAGGGTGACTGAATTTGAGTAAGGTCTGGAGGTACAAACCAAGTGTATAAATAACCTCTTCAGAGAGATAGTATCAAAGAATTTTCCAAACTTGGCAAATGTACAGGAAACATTCAGAACCCCAAATAGGTAAGATAAAAAAGAACCTCTTTAAGCCATATGATTATCAAAATCACTGACATAGAGGTCAAGAATAGAATCTTAAAAACATCAAGGAGCCGGGGGTGGTGGTACACGCTTGTAATCCCAGCATTTGGGAGGCTGAGACCGGAGGATCTGGGTTCGCGGCCAGCCTCAGCTACCTAGTGAGGCACTCCGCAACTTAGCGAGACCTGGTTTCAAAATAAAGAATAAAAAATAGGGCTGGGGGTGTAGCTCGGAGGTAGAATGCCCCTGTATTCAATCCCCAGTACCGCAAAAAAAAAAAAAAAAAAAAAAAAAAAAATCAAGAGAAAAATGCAAGGTCATACTCAGAGGTAAATCAAGAATAATTACTCCAGATTTCTCAAACCAAACTCTAAAAGCTAGGAGGGCTTAGAATATATCATTCCAAGAAAATTACTTCCAGACAAGATGTCTATGTCCAGCAAAACTATCTTTGAAAATTGGTGGAGAGAGGCCGAGCCCTCCGAGCGGCTTGTGAAGCTGGAGAAGCGTGAGCATCAAAACTAGCTCAGGAGGTGCCTCGTCGCTCAGCATCGAGGAGACCATAAGCTCCTGGTGAAGTTGGGGCTGAAACCCTTGGAGGTCAGTGCTGTCCAGAAAGAGGCGGGCGCAGTATCTGGAGCGTTACCTCTCGGGGGCAGGTGCTGGCGTGGACACAGCTTCGGAGGCGGTTTGCAAGCAGCGCAAAAAGCAGCGAAGCCTGGCGGGGCCCGCGGCAAGAGGACCTGAAGAATGAGTGTTTCCTGTTAGAATGAGAAAAATAGGCCCAGCAAAGAGAAGGAACTGCATTTGTGAAAAGTGACATGGTTAAGAATTTGACTCGTGGATTACGGAAGGGGCTGTAGAATTGTGGCGGCGGTTTCTGCGTTGGCTTTTACTGTTTCTTGGGTGCCGAAGGGGTGGCATCATGGTCGAGGAGG